>SNQJ01S0033574.1:69839-118797 GCA_010110895.2 Picea sitchensis | reverse complement strand
GTAACTATTACTTATCATATAAAGAAAAAGAGGTTTTTACCCTTTATGGGTTTCCTCAGGAAATATCTGTCTCTGTGTATCACATGTGTGTGACTGATGCTGAATATGCTATTGCTTACTTCCCTGCACTATTGTGATTGTCCTTCAGTGTTTCTGCAAAGAGTTTAAAAGAAGCATATTGTTTAAGCACAATAACAACTGATTCACCCCCCCCCCCCTCTCAGTTGTCCAACAATCTGAAAAACTCCCAGTCAAACAATACCTCAAGTCTGAAATAAAAATCACTTAGAAAATCCGTACCATAAACAAGAAGGCCAATCCGAGGTAGCCGCAACAAACAGACTAGGAAGAATGAGTGGAGTAAAAATTATGTAAGTGAATGAGAGAGGGAGGGTTCCTTATATAGTTATGAAGAAGGGTTAGGGGTAAATATAAAATAATTAATAAATGACATTTAATTAATAAAATTATTAATTAAAAGTCTAATAAGTCAAAGTGACTTATAAAAACCCAAGACAACGTTATTTAAGAAAGGAAACAAAATCAAACAAAGGAGGGAACCATAAGACAAGGTCAAGGGGGTCCTCAATGGCAAAACTTGTCCACATAAGTCTCATAATGACTTATAAACTTTTATCATCACTGCATAAGGGGAAACATCCATGATGTGGTCATGTCCATCTTCGTGGCTGCTCCTAGGTCTCATGGACCATCCCGGGAGAGAGGAAGAAGATCACACATCATCACATCTTGTTACACAACCGAGAACTACCTGGTCCAAGACCAGGGTACCCAAAACACATCTGGGGGCCCTAGAACATATCTAGGGTCTTTCATCCACCAAGGTACAAGACCAACGATCAACCCAAGCATTTAAGCAAGGATTCCTTGGAACACATTGAGGGGCCCTAGAACACATCTAGGGACTTGTATCATCAACCAGCAAGGAACACATCCAAGGATCAATCCAAGCACCGAGCAAGGATTCCCTGGAACACATCCAGGGGCCCTAGAACACATCTAGGGACTTATATCATCAACCACCAAGGAACACATCTAAGGATCAATCCAAACACTGAGCAATGATTCCCTGGAACACATCCAAGGGCTCTAGAACACATCTAGGGACTTACTACTTGGTCCTTGACCAAGAACCCCAATAATATACTAGGGGCCCTCACCAGGGTCTTTTGCCATGGCTCTAACTGCTTTGTCCCAAACCAAGAAACCCCAGGAGTGAACTGGGGGTCCTAGATCTCAGCTAGGGTCTTGGCTATCCTCCGGAGAATGGCTCTTGCAGCTGCACTAATTTCAACAGATTGTGTTACACTCACATTGGAAGAGTATGATCTTTGGGATATTGTCAAGGATGTTGTGCCTTCGCTAATAGATCCACAACAATTGGCAGCTCACAAGAAGAAGGAAGTGAGGGCCAAGAGGATGATCATGGGTACCATAAAGGATCATTTGATCCCTCATATATCTGAGAAGAAGACGATAAAGGAAATGTTCGATGCCTTTGTAAATTTCTACTAGAGTGAGAACATAAACAAGAGGATATTGCGGAACAAACTCAGATCCATAGAGATGACCAGATCACATTCGATCACCAGTTACCTTACGAAGGAGAAGGTTATAGATGTAGAGGTAATGAACATGGCACTGAATGGATTCCCAACAAGAAGGGTGGTGACAAGAACCTATCTCTATTTGATCAAACAAATAAGGACAGAGGTAAAGGACCCAACAAGGGTAAGGGAAAGAGTGAGGAGTCAGCCTCACAACGAGGAAAGGACTTGAGTAAAATCAAGTGCTTCATTTGTCATAAGCATGGTCATTATGCATCATAGTGTCTAGATAAGAAGGGTAAAGGGAAACAATAACAAAAGCAGGTAGTAACCTCTGCAAAAACTCGGGTGAATGAGTTTGTTGCCAAGTTCGAGAAGGATTTCTGGATGGTATCTTGCCTTTCTACCAGCATGATTCCGAGGAATGCGTGGTATGTGGACAATAGTGCATCTTGTCTTATGACATTAATCGATCGTTATTTTCTAGTCTAAAGAAGTAGGACTTAGGGGTATAGGTTGAGCTTGGTGATGATGCGAAGTACTCAATAGCAGGAGTTGGTACCATTCCCTTCCAACTCGAGTCAAGTAACTTTGTAGATTTTGATGATGTCTTGTTTGTTCTAGGTCTTAAGAAGAACTAGTTTTCAGTTTTGGTCATGGAGGATAAGGGCTTTGCAGTTGAGTTCAAGAACCAACAGGTCCTCATCAGACTGAAGGAATCTAGCCTAGCTACAACTTAGGTAATAGGGGTTAAAGAAGGTAATATTCATAGGTTGCAAAGTGAACATGTTTGAGCCCTAGTTCATAAAGTGCCAACTTGTGCGAGTTGTGTCACAAGAGTATGGGGCACCTGCATCACATGGTGTTGCTTATTCTGAGGGAAATAGTTACAGGTCTTTCAGAGTTTAGTATTGAGCAACATGGAGTATGCAGAGGGTGCACACTTGGCAAGCATGCTAGTGCTTCTTTCCCGAGCAACGATCATAGGTCTAAGGAGATTCTAGACCTAGTGCATTCGAATGTTTGTGGACTGATGTCAGTAACATCAATTACAAGAAGCATGTACTATGTTTCCTTCATTAATGACTTCTCTCGCAAAACTTGGGATCTCCTTCTTAAAGACCAAGGATTAGGTCTTTAATAGGTTTCAAGAGTTCAAAGCTCTAGTTGAAAACTATATAGGGAAGAAGATCGAAGTCTTGAGATCGGACAATGGGGGAGAGTATAACTCCAAGATGCTTAGGGATTTTGCAAGGAGGAAGGAATCAAGAGGGGAGTTTTACAAGAAGCATGTACTATGTTTCCTTCATTGATGACTTCTCGCGCAAAACTTGGATCTACTTCTTAAAGACCAAGGATGAGGTCTTTAGTAGGTTTTAGGTGTAAAAAGCTCTAGTTGAAAACTAGACAGGGAAGAAGATCAAAGTCTTGAGATAGGACAATGGGGGAGAGTATACCTCCAAGGAGTTCGAGGGATTTTGCAAAGAGGCAGGAATTAAGAGGGAGTTGACTATTCTGTACAACCCACAATAGAATGGGGTTGTAGAGCATAAGAATTGATCCATCATAGGGGTTGCTAAGGCCATGATTCATGACCAAGGCTTACCGATGTTTCTTTGGGTAGAGGCGTGCAAGTTGCAACATAGCAGTCTACATCTAGAATTGGTGTCCTTGTAGGTTCTTGGAGGACAAGATACCAGAGGGGGCATTCACTGGTGTGAAGACTGAGGTGAGTAATTTTCGCAGCTTTGGTTGTCTAGTTTATATCCATGTATTGGTAGAAAAGAGGACTAAGTTGGAACCCTCTAGTAGGAAGGGTTTATTTGTAGGTTACAATGAGACTTCAAAGGCCTATAGAGTCTATGTTCCAGAGCAGAGGAAGACAATATTGAGCAGGGATGTAAATTTTGAGGAAGACTTTGCATCTAGGAAGTCCCATGAACCTATTCCAGTGATAGAGGATGAGTAGGAAGCTTCGAAGGTTGAGATAGGGTCGCCAATGATTTTAGAGAAGTACAATAACGTTCAGGTGAAGAGGGGGAGATTGTAGCCACTTCCACTTCTATCATGGGACCTTGATTGTTCACTTAGACATTGAGGGATGCTCATGAGTATGTTGAGGCTCCTAGGAGCACATTTAGAGAGAGCAAACCTCCAAAGAAGTTTCTAAACTACATGGCATTGATGAGCAACATCCTAGATTCAAGCCTTCCAACTCTCAGGTGGTAGTGGACCAACAAGTATGGTGGGATGCTATGGTTGAGGAGAACACCTCCATCATGAAGAATGATGTTTGGGACATAGTACCAAGACTAGAGGGGAAGTTTGTAGTGAGTTCTAGGTGGCTCTATAAGATCAGTCATGTAGCAGATGGTAGTATTGAGAAGTTCAAAGCGAGGTTCGTGGTGAGAGGGTTCTCGTAGAAAGAGGGAGTGGACTATGAGGAGACGTTTGTTCTAGTCCCTAGGTACACTTCCATTAGAGCAATTATGTCCTTAGTTTCACTTATGGGATGGATGATACATTAGATAGATATGAAGACAACTTTCCTTAATGGGATCATTGAGGAAGAAGTGTACATAGAACGACCTCAGGGATTTGAGGTAAATGGGAAGGAATCCCATGTTTGTAGGCTTAAGAAAACCTTGTATGGAAATAAGTAGACATCAAGAGCATGGTATTCTAGGATAGATGGATATCTATAGAGTATAGGCTTCACTAAAAGCGAAGCAAAACCTAACTTATATTATATATATTTTGGGATCGATCTACTCATTTTGGTGCTTTATGTAGATGACTTGTTTCTTGCAGGCGCAGAGAAGCTCATTGCAGGGTGCAAAGAAGACATGGAAACTGAGTTCGAGATGAAAAACATTAGCATGATGCATTACTTCTTGGGTTTAGAGGTTTGGAAGAGACCAGGGGAGATTTTCCTCGGGCAGGGTAAGTATGCAGTTGAGACCTTGAAGAGGTTTTGAGTGGAGGACTGCAAACTAATGGCCACACCCATGATTACTAATTTGAAGAAGGTGACAACTTCAGATTTAGAGTTGGTGGATCCCATGTTGTATAAGCAACTGATAGGTTCCTTGATGTACTTGGTCAACATTGGACGAGATATATGTTTTGCAATGAACACCTTGAGTCAGTTCATGGTGGAACCAAGGTAGGAGCATTGGGTAGCAACAAAACACGTGCTTAGATATTTGAGGTGCAGAATGGAGCATGGTTTGAGATATCTTGGTGATGGTGAAGTGAAGTTGCAAGGGTATTCAGACTTAGATTATGCAGGTAGTGCAACAGACAAGAAGAGTACCTCGGTGTGCTACTTTAGCTTGGGATCAATGATGATATCCTGGTTCAACAAGAAGCAAACTTCCGGGGCACTTAGCTTAGTAGAGGCATAATACATGGTAGCTAGTATTGCTAGTTGTGACACCATTTGGATTTGCAAGTTACTTGTAGGATTGTTTGATTAGGAGTTATACCCTACAATCATTTACTGTGATAATCAGAGTTGTATCAAACTCTTTGAGAATCCATTGTTTCATGACAGGTCCAAGCACTTAGAGATCAGATATCACTTCATACGAGATAGAATTCAAAAGGGAGTAGTGAAGCTCTTGTATATTCCCACAAATCAACAAGAATCTGATATTCTGACCAAGCCCTTGGCTAATGGGATGTTTGAAGCTTTCAGAGATGGACTTGGATTGGTGCAGAATTCCTTTCTCGCTAAGAGGGAGTGTTGAGAAATGTAGCTCCAGTAGGAATTTCTCGCACAGGTTTAGTGTGAACATGCAGGAAGTGGTTCAAGAAATTTGGAGGATGACCACCTAGGATTAATGACTTTGTTATAATTAATGACTTTGAGTCTAATAAAGTGCATTTAATGCATTAATGACTTAGATTTAATCTGAATCGTACATTTCAAGATTAGATTAGGCTTTGGAGATTAGGGTTTTGGTAGATTATGGTTTTAGAATAGCATAAATAAGACAAGATAGAGAGAACACCCTACAATTGTTGTCCTCCTTTTTTGTGTAGGCTGAACTTTCTCAACAGGTTGTACAACTCAATTCGAGGTGATTTTGATAATTGTGCAGTTGTTGGTTTTTAGCAGATTGTGGAGGTTACATTGTAAGCTTTGAATAAGGAATGAAAAGTTGATTTTGAAGGAGAAATTACCTGTGTATGTGTGAAATTGTTTTATGTGTTCACTATTTACTCTTCCAACTATTGTGTCATTGATGCTATGTTCTAAAATTTAATTTTTGTTATAATTAAATTCAACATTTTGTTTGTTTGATTGAGATCATAAGGACAATAGTGACCTAGAGTTGGAAATTTCTAGACTCTGGTTGTGATACTGTTCAAATTGATAATGCTCGATACAGAGATGTTCTCCATGTTCCTGGAGTGGGACCAAATCTTCTCTCTGTTTAGTGCATTACCCACACCAATAAAAGGGTGGAATTTTGGCTAGATAGATGGGTTGTGAAAGACATCAATGACAACTTGAAAATTGTTGCCTTCGGATATTATGATGAACTATGCACAAGCTGGGGAAATCTTTCCACCTCTATCTTCAAATTAATTCATGGCAATGGTGGCCAATGCCCATGATGACTGTAAGATATGGCACTTTCATCTCAGTCACACCAACTACGGATCCTTGAGGCACATGAGTCGTCTTTGCCTTGTTGAAGACTTTCCATAGATCAACCCTCCCAGTGGTGTTTGTGAGGGATGTGTGATGGGTAAGCATCATCGAGAGTCCCTTCCAAAGGACAACTCAAGACGTGCTTGTGCCCGCATGGTCACTTCTTCTTTTGGGGGAGCCAAGTACTTCCTCACCTTTATTGATAATGTTTCTTGGTTTCTATGAGTCTACACCATTAAAATCCAAGGACGAGGTGTTTGCCAAATTTTGGGAGTTCAAAAACCTTGCTGAAGTTTAATTTAAGTAGAAGATCAAGTGTCTACGATATAATGGGGGAGGAGAATACATTGATAATGCCTTCCCTTAGTTTCTTTGCTCTCATGACATCTCTTGGTTGTAGACTATCCCTTATACTCTTCAATAGAATGGTATGGTTGAGTGGGATAATAGTGCTATCATGGGAATGGCTTGTTGTATGCTTCTCTCTCAAAACATGAAGCTTTCCTTCTAGGGAGAAGTAGTTTTTTGTGCAACATTTATCATCAACTGCACACCTACTCATGCTGTCTCTAGTATAACTGCTTATGAGTGCTTGCATGGGCAGAAGCCCTCTTTTTCACATTTTAGGATTTTGGATTAGGTGCATGGCCCCCTCACCTTATGGACAATGTGTGCTATATCACCTATCCAATATACTCTTTGCTAGACTATGGTTGTCTATTGTTAGTCTTTTCAAGGGGGTATTGTCTTTATGACCTTGTCACTCATTGTGTGATATGAGGCTATCTTTGATGAGCCTATTCCGTATATGGTCTACAAGGATGTCTTCCATCACTTCTTTCCCGCGATGATTTCGGTGATGATTATCAACATGTCTCCATGGAACATGCCTCTTCTTCTTTAGTAGAGTTACTTGTTGTTGACTCTTAGCTTGTTGTATTGGATCATACCACTTCTTCATCAAGTCTTGTTGCACCCATGGTTTCCTTTTCGAGCTCTTCTATGGGCCTACTTGTTCTATGGGATCGTCTCCTATTTCGAAGTTCTTTTCCATCCTTCCATCTTTTGATGAGAATATGCAACCTATTGGCGAGCCTTCCTCTGATGAGCAGTATAGTGATGAACTTTGTTTCGATGAATAGTGTAGTGATGAGCCTTCTTTTGATGAGTAGTCCAGTGATGAGCTCTCTCCAGATGTGCAACACAGTGATGGGCTCTTTGTCGATAGTGATCCTTCTCCTTCCAGCGATATCCAATTTAGTGATAGATTCTACTTAGAGTTTCCGATGTTGGATGATATGATGATGACAATGATCCTACTACTTCAACGTTACCATCTTTGCGCAAATGGGATATTGCCACTCTTATTGATGCTATTGACTTTCTTGCTCCAGGTTGGTTCTCATTGAATCCGAGTAGAGACTGATCACCATATCCCACGCTTTGATAGGATTTGCCAGATGTGTCACCTTCAGGAGCCAGAGATAGAGAGACACCTCATTTTCTGGTGCCCTGTTTACTACGAGATCCGGGGATGTTACTATTGCCTCTATAAGAACTTAGGGGACTCCCTCTCTACTTTTTTCCGATATCAGGATTAGAGGTGCCTAGCTCTTTTCATGAGGGAGATTCTCAGTCACAGATCCCAGGTCTTGCACGTTGCCCCCCACCCTAGACAAACCAGGAGGATCACTTCATACTTCCATTTCCTCCCACCAGATTGGAGCAACAAACGATAGTCTGAGTTCCAGAGTACTTCAGACCATAGAGTGGTGAGACCTCGGGCCCATTCTCTCCCCCCGGAGATCAATCGATATGTTTGAGATCGGTTCGAAGGTGCAAGACCATACACCCGACCACACATCCTCATTGCGACAGAGGGTTCAGCTCTAGCGGGTTCAGAGTAGGGCACCTCTCGCCCATCAGATCGCCCCCCAGCCCTAGCAGAGCAGTCAAAGATCTATTCAGAGATTTTTTCCTTCGACCTTGAATGGTAGGAGAACTCAGCTTCCTTGGTCCTACATCCCCCAAGGGTCATACAGCCGGATCCCCCTATGGTACTCTTGGAATTCAATAGTGAGCTAGTGCGATCCCTGTCGCCCCCCTCGCCATCAATCATATCCAGGAGACACTGACCTCACTGGCTTCACCTTTAGCTTTTTGTCTCTCGGCTAATATTGAGTTATCCAACTCCTATGGACACTCCCACTTTGTATTACCACACATATGATACTGCTATATACATTTTTTTTCCTTGGTTGTAACTAGACCTAGGGTTTCTTTCTTTATGATATTCTCAACATCTTCTAGGAGATGCTTTTGCACTCCCACATTGTACCCATACTTGTAATCTTCAGTCCCATTGACCTACTTTTGTGGTCATTCGTTGGACATTACTAAAATTATCTTATCTTATCTATGTAACAAATATGAGTTTTTGTTGCCGAAGACCCTTTTTGTACGATCAATCCCAATATCCATCGTGAAGGCTTTCTTCGTGAGTGGTATGTCTTCTAATGACCCCAACTCGACATTATGGGGGTGTGGTATGATGATCTATGGATGTAATGTGCGTGGTCCCTTGTTCAACGTAAGGTGGGGTGGAGATATTTTGCTTAATCTTCACTGATGGCCATGTGCCAGACCACTATGTGGGAAGTTGAGGCCACTTGCGATTTGTTACACCCATTATCACATTTTATTGTATTTTTGGGTAAGGACGGTCTAGTCTCCTCCTTGGGGTTAGCGCCTTAACCCTAGTAGAGTGGTATATATACATCACCTGCTTCATTTATATCATCATCTCATTCAAGTGAGTTTATTCATCTTTTTCCTAAGGGGCCCTCTACTTGCGTTGAGCACTCTCTTGAAGTCTTATGTATTCATCATTATGGCATTGCTTTATTTTTGCTTGTTTATCTTATTGGATTAGGATTTGATGGAGAATTCACTGTAGATCCTCTACCTCGTGATTTCTAACAAAGGAATGGATTTGCCTTGATGGAAGAGTCATTTCATTTCCAGTGACAGTTTTACTTATATTGAACGTTGTCATGACTGGTTATTTTGCACTCGAGTATGCAATTAAAACAACTGAAGCTAATCAAGTACAGATTTCTTGTTGATTAACTGTCATCATTCTTTGCAAATCTCTTGTTTCTTTCCTTCACATTAGTATGTTGTAATCTTTCAATCTTGAGCCCATTTAATTATACACTAGAGTTCAATAAAATTCTCCCATTATATGACTTCAAGATAGATCTTGCTATATCGAATACTGTGTGAAGAATTATAGTGTGACTTGAACATTTCACTGGTTATTCTTGCAGCTGGCCAAGAGCGTTTTAGAACATTAACAAGTTCATACTATAGAGGAGCTCAGGGTATTATTTTTGGTAAGTAAATTCTCATGCTGTTCTTGTGAGTTGTGACTTTCCTTTCTAATATCCTATGTTTACATTTCAGTTGGGGTTGAATTCATATATTCAAGTTCCAAAATTAAAGTTTTATATAACAATGCACAACTTTTAAACTGGATAATCATGGGAAAGAATTCACATTAATCTTTTCTAAAGTGAAATTGAAGATACACACCCGAGAAAATTTCATACTCCTGGACTCGTTTTCTGTTTATCACCTTTTGGCTGATCCATTTATTTCAATTTTCTAGTGCTTTGTCTAGCATCTTGTTATTGACTCTCCACCTACCGCTCAAAGCATTTTTGATATTTACTTTTTGTTTATTCTTTGATTCGAAGGCACCAAAATTATAATCTGGAAACCACATTTATTTATTATGCAATGCTGCTTGTAGCACATCCTTAAATCTGAATAATCAAATGCAGTTTATGATGTCACACGACGAGAAACATTTACAAATCTGTCGGAGGTATGGGCAAAGGAGGTGGATCTGTACTCAACAAATCAAGACTGCATAAAGATGCTTGTTGGAAATAAAGTTGACAGGGTAATCTCTCTTGGAAACTCAATTATTTCAGGGCTCAATTTGTTCTTTTTTGGTAAAGGACTCTTACTTCACATCGGTTATCTTTATATTCCAGAAACATTAGGTGTGACTGAGTCATTAATACCCACGGTCATGGAATTTGATGTGCCATTGGAATGCTTCATACTCTTGTTTTAGGAGAATCCCATTTATGTCAGTTCTTTCACCAACTAATGTACCTGTACATTTGACCCACGTTTAAATATCTTTTCATGTCTGTTTAGACATTTGTTTGGGTCCTTCTCTATTTCTGTCATTTAAACACCTGTTGTCTTTTTTGGGACCCTTGTCAGAAGTGGGAAATGCTAAGGTGGCAAAATTCTTCTGCTATCTGTAACTTTACAATGTTCAATATTACATTCTTTCTGCAATAGTTAAATTCTCTGCTTAGTCTGCAAGCCTACATGTGCTAAAGTTTTTGAATCATTTGAGCTCAATCTAAATTTCTAAATTTCTTATATGAAATTCTTTACTAGCATTTACTGCAGAGAGATTGTTTGGTTCCTATTTTTGCTGACAATTCTTATTCCTATGTAAACAGTTGATGGACAGGTCAGGTACATAAGCTGCTTGTGTGGCATGAATTAAAGTTATTTGATGCACTGAACTTTTAATACATCTATATATTTCAATGTTACCATAGGGCACTTCTATGTTCTTGTGGATGCCCATCTCCATGACCATTATTTACATATCACAATGAGCCAAATGTGCTGGTTGTGTATTGGGTATATATATTCTGCTATATGTATATGAATTAACTCTTTTTTTTTTTATGTTTTAGGAGACTGAGAGAGTTGTCAGCAAGAAAGAAGGCATTGCTCTTGCAAGGCAAATGGGTTGCTTGTTTCTTGAATGCAGTGCAAAGACACATGTCAATGTAGAAAATTGCTTTGAAGAGCTTGTTCTAAAGGTATTTTATAGAGAGAATTTATGATATTTTGCACTATGGTTATCTTTAGCATTCAATTTGAAAATTCTTTAATCAACTATTTTTTTGATTTACAACTTTGAAACCTGTTTAGCATGTAAACTGCACATTGGCTTGAAACAAATTACCTCCAAAGCAATCTAACGATGTTCAGACTGTCTGACAAGTCACCACAAGACATTGCAAAATATAAAAAATAACAGTATGTTTATGTTTATCTCTTTAGCAATTTCAACAGAGGTTCTCTGTCTGTCTAACATGAAAACCTGATGGAAATTACCTCCAAATTAGGGCAACCTTTGAAAAAGCTCTGATTTAATAATAGAAGCAATAGCTGATGGGAGTGTGGACTAGTGGCAAGCCCTAAGTGATTGGTCTTGTATTAACGTGGATACCCGGGTTCAAAACCCTTGAGTGGGTGTGGATGTGGCCAGCTGCAAGTCCTAGGTGATTTTGATGGCTATGATACGCCCCTCATAGTGCAGAACCCTAGCAAAAGGGATGGCTGCGAGTTTAAAAGCGGTATTCCCCCCAAAAAAAAATATTACAAGCAATAAATGAGAATTGCTGTCTCAACTTCCATTGGTTTCAACTCATCTCATTCTTCAGTTTATTAGCTACAAGGGAATTGGGGCTAATCTTCTTGATGTTATGTGTGGAAAATGGCAATATATGTCATAAAAGTTGTCATAACTCTGATGTTGGTAAATAATGACCTGGAAGCCAGGAATTGGTGTCTTGTGAGTCCTTAGATTAACTTCCTTGTGCTCTCCTGCAAGCTGGACCACCCTCTGTGAATAATGGGGAAAGACAATCTGTTGGTTTGACGACATCCTTCTACCAGACACAGAGTCAATATATCCTAGCAATATCTACAGTTTCATTTTTGTAAACTAGATTTAAGTGTGCAAAATATAAGAATTTATTTTCTTCAAATAATAAGATGCAAAGTTGTTCTGGCAATTGAAAGATACAGAATGCTACTTTTGCGTCTGTTTCAATTAAGTTGGTAGCATAATACAGTTGTAATTATGCATCATACCGGAAATGAATTTAATACAATAGTTTGTGAGCTCAATATATTAATTCAGCGAATTTTGAAGTATCTATTTTCAGTATGCAATGTTTTTAGGAACTAATAATTCCTTCAAAGATATGGGTGTTATAGTTGAGAAAAAATGCATATAAGACTTGTGGATAAACAAGGAAGTATTTGATGTTCATTTCAAATCTAATGAAAGGAATGGTTCCGTTGATGAAATGATATACCTTCGCTCAAAGGAATTTTAACTGAAAGATATGCTTAGACAGAAGGACGGTTTGAAGACTAGAGACTTGAGAGACTTGTTTATATGAAGTTCAAAGTTCATATGTTTAAGCTTTAATTTTTCAAATACGCTAAAACCAGTTTTTTTGTATTTTGACTTTGCACCATGTAAGTTGTATTTATATGTGTATCAAGGCTTATAAAGGAAGTTATCAGCAGTACTTCATGTGGAAGTTAAAAGAAAGCCATAGTATCAAAAAATAGTCTCCACACAAGCATGCAAGTTAAGCACTCAAACACACTCCAAAAAGCATCGTAGAGCCATAAATTCAGAAAAATTATTGGATCCTGCCCCTACTCCAGCATGTTAGATTTGGTAGCTTGGAGGTACTTCTGCATTGGTAGCGCCTATCATACGGAACTTGGAAGTGACCTAGCATATTTCTTCCTAGTGACTTTATAAAGTATTTTTATAAAGTGATTTTATAAAGTCAAGTTGAGTTTTTTAATTTTTAATGTGTAAAAGTGACTTTATTAGGGTGTGGATCACTTAAGTGACTTAAGTGACCTCAAAGGACGATTAAGTCACGATCTTGATCTCAAGAGGGCAATATCTAATTTTGACCGTCCATCTCTTTGGAAGACCAAGGGTTAGAGCAGTTACACATTGAATCATGCATAAAGGCAGCTCTAGTGGAGAAGAGGGTGCACTTTTTGAGGAGAGAAGAGAGGGAAGGTGAAGAGGCACAAATCCCAAGAGATTTTTGAGCTTTGAGAAAGAAAGCAGCAACAAGAGTAGGTCAGCAAGCATCCCAAGGAGGGGATAGGCAAGCATCTAAGAGGAATATCAGCATTTAATAGTACTGTCCGTACAACAGCTGAAGGAGGAATTCGTACAGCTGAGAAAGGGCATGAAAATCGAGGCAGCCAGTTCTGTTATAGTTTGGCACGATTTGGAAGATGTTCTGCTGAAGGAATCCATACAGCCGAGGACTGTACTGCTCTGTCAATTCTGGGCACATATTTTGAGGGCCATACTGCTGCATTTCTGCTGTACATGTCTGTACAGTTGCACAGAAATAGAGGCAGCTGGGTTTGGCACAAAAATCGAGGAGTTCATGTGCAGATTTATAGAGATAAGTTGCTGTGAATTAATGCTGATAATGCTGCTGTTGTAAACTCAGAAAAATTTCCTCTAGCTCAATAAAATCTCCTTGAACTGGTTTTCCCCTTGTGGATTTTTACAGGGGCATTGCCCAGAAATTACTAGTGTCAAATGTTGTGATTTGTTTACTGTTCATTGGTATTCCGCTGCTGTTTTATTTTCAGATTGCTTAGCTAATGTATTTCTTCTCATAAACTGTTGTAGAATGCTTGTATTCTTACTGCATTACAGTTTTAGTATTATAGGAGGTTGAAATCAGAATTTAATTAAGTGTTTGAGCTCAAATTTTTACATGGTATTAGAGCTTGGGCTCTGAAGTTTAGTGGACAACTTTGACACTAGGACAACAGTGACTTGCTGGGGCATTTGCTTGGAAGGAGGGGAAAGAAAGGGTCTTTGTCAGTTGGACAAAGATGACTTCCTGTCTCAGGTATGAAGATAGGTTGGAGGGGATCTCCAACTACCTGCAGTGGAAGGTGTGTATTGCAATTGTTCTCAGGGAGAACAAGTTGTAGACATTTGCGAATACCATCGTTCTAGTACTGTCATCAGATCCTATTGCTCTGGACGTCCATGAAGTGAAGGAAGCAAGAGCTCAGAGAATAATTTTGGACGGATTTAGAGACCACCTTATTCCACATTTGGTTGAGAAGCAAACAACCAAAGAGATGTGGGATGCACTGAAAAATTTGTACGAGGCAAAGAACGAGAACCGGTAAATGGCTCTCAGGGTCAAGCTTCATGGTACTAGGATGGCAAAGGGAGAGAGTGTGGCCTCCTACCTCACGAGAGTTGCACAGGTGAAGGATGAGTTGGCAGTCGTCGGAGAAGTTATTCCAGACTCAGAGTTGGTGCGCATAGCCCTCAAGGGCTTCACCAAGGAGTGGGAGGCTTTCGTGAAGTGTGTGGCGGGGAGAGAGAAGCTCCCAGATTGGAGCAGATTACGGGATGAATTTACAAAGGAGGGGTCTCAGAAGAAGGCAGAGGGTGGTTCAGACGAGAAGGATGTTGCTCTTGTGGGAAAGAGAAAAGAGAAAAATGACATGAGCAAATTGAAATACTTTGCATGGTACAAGACTGGCCACTATGCTAGTCAATGTTCGAACAAGAAGAAGAAGTAGGAACTAGAGGTATCAACATTAGTTGAGGTTGCTGAGTTCGCAGAGAAATATGAGAGGGAATTTTCTTTGATGTTTGGTCCTGTAGGCAGTGGTTGTCCAGTGTTAGAGGACATTGAAGTGTGGTTTGTGGAAAATGGAGCTTCTCGGCATATGACGAGAATGAGGTCCATGTTCCTTAGTCTTTTAGAAATAGACTCAGATTGCTTTGTGGATAGTGGGGCCGACTGAGCTTGCAGTGAAGGGGTTGGAAGTGTTAGATTCCAACTAGAGTCAGGAGGTTTTCTGGAGGTAGACAAAGTGTTGTTTATTCCAGAGATGCCAATAAACTTGCTTTCAGTGTCGACTTTGGAGATTGATGGATTTGGAGTTGTGTTCTACTGTGGACAGATGTTTTTATATCCAGAGGGAGCTACTCTAGACACAACAATATTTCTTGGTGTCAGGGATGAGAGATTGTACAGGTTGCTGGGATAGCCTGTGATTGGATCCAGTGGATACCTGGCTTCAGAGTCAGTGTCAGTGTCTGAGAGTGGGCAGGTTGCATGGGAGAGAGAGTTGATACCGGGGACTCAGTCCTCTTCTAGTACTCTCAGAGGACTCAACAGGTATGAGTTCACACAGATAGATGCTCTGTGGAGACTCCTAGGAGCATGTCTTGAGTTCATAGATCAATGGAAGTAGCAGCAGAGGCTTCTAGTGCAATGGGAGCAGAGGCCTCTAGTTTAGAGGGAGCAGCTACAACAACGGATGGGATGATGGAGTTGGAGACAGATTCTAGTGGAGGTACCAGATGTACCTCCCTCGCTAAGAGGGAGTGTTAGATTTGGTAGCTCGGAGGTACTTCTGCATTGGCGGTGCCCAACATGCGGAAGTGACCGAGCATATTTCTCCCTAGTTACTTTATAAAGTATTTTTTTAAAGTGACTTTATAAAGTGATTTTATAAAGTCAAGTTGAGCTTTTTAATTTTTAATGTGTAAAAGTGAATTTATGATGGTGTGGGTCACTTAAGTGATTTAAGTGATCTTGACGGATGATTAAGTCAAGACTGTTGATCTCAAGAGGGCAAGATCTAATCTTGACTGTTCATCTCTTTGGAAGACCAAGGGTTAGGGCAGTTACACATTGAATCATGCATAAAGGCAGCTCTAGTGGAGAAGAGGGCGCACTTTTTGAGGAGAGAAGAGAGGTAAGGTGAAGAGGCACAAATCCCAAGAGATTTTTGAGCTTAGAGAAAGAGAGCAGCACCAAGAGTGGGTTGGCAAGCATCCCAAGGAGGGGATAGGCAAGCATCTAAGAGGAATATCAACATTTAATAGTTCAGTCCATACAACAGCTGAAGGAGGAATTCGTACAACATTTATTGCTGTTCGTACAATTGAGAAAGGGCATGAAAATCGAGGCAGCCAGTTCTGTTATAGTTTGGCATGATTTTGAAGATGTTCTACTGAAGGAATCCATACAGTCGAGGACTGTACTGCTCTGTCAATTCTGGGCACATATTTTGAGGGCCATACTACTGCATTTCTGCTGTACATGTCTGTACAGTTGCACAGAAATAGAGGCAGCTGGGTTTGGCACAAAAATCGAGGAGTTCATGTGCAAATTTATAGAGATAAGTTGCTGTGAATTAATGTTGATAATGCTGCCGTTGTAAACTCAGAAAAATTTCCTCTAGCTCTAAAATCTCCTTGAACTGGTTTTCCCCTTGTGGGTTTTTACAGGGCATTGCCCATAAATTACTAGTGTCAAATGGTGTGATTTGTTTACTGTTCATTGGTATTACACTGCTGTTTTATTTTCAGATTGCTTAGTTAATGTATTTCTGCTCATAAACTGCTGTAGAATGCTTGTATTTTTACTGCTTTACAGTTTTAGTAATATTGGAGGTTGAAATCAGAATTTAACTAGGTGTTTGAGATCAAATTTTTACATGGTATCAGAGCTTGGGCTCTGAAGTTTAGTGGACAACTTTGACACTAGGACAACAGTGACTTGCTGGGGCATTTGCTTGGAAGAAGGAGGGGAAAGAAAGGGTCTTTTTCAGTTGGACAAAGATGACTTCCTGTCTCAGGTTTGAAGATAGGTTGGAGGGGATCTCCAACTACCTGCAGTGGAATTTGCATATTGCAGCTATTCTTAGGGAGAACAAGTTGTGGACGTTTGCGAATACCATCGTGCCAGTACCTTTATCAGATCCCATTGCTCTGGACATCCATGAGCTCAGAGAATAATCTTGGACGGAGTCAGAGACCACCTTATTCCACATTTGGTTGAGAACTATGTTGCAGGAAACACCCCCCCCTCGGTTTTGGGCAAGAAACCGGTACGAAACTCGGAAACCGGTACGGTACGGTACGACCAGGAAATGCCCCCAACTGTACTACGTTTCTTGATTTGGAAACGCCGTACGGTACGGCCGGCGGCGTTTCCTGGCCGTACCGACCCGTACGGCCAGCGTTTCGGGCATCTTTGAGGCGAAATAAGAAAAAAAGGGGGCCATGCGGCCCCCAAACAGTGAAATATATATATTTTTGCATTTTCTATGTTTTTCTTGCATTTTTTTTTGCATCATTATGTTTTTCTTGCAATATAATGTTTTATTTAAAAAAAAACTATATATACATATATATATTTTTTAATTTTTTTATATACGGCGTTTCCTCGGACGTTTCCATTTTTGGGGGCTTGTTTTGTACCGTCCCGGTTTCAGAAACTTGGAAACGTTTCCCCGTTTCGTGCAACTTAGGCTGAGAAGCAAACAACCAAAAAGATGTGGAATGCATTGAAAAATTTGTATGAGGCAAAGAACGAGAACTGGTAAATGGCTCTCAGGGACAAGCTTCACAGTACTAGGATGGCAAAGGGAGAGAGTGTGGCCTCCTCACCAGAGTTGCACAAGTGAAGGATGAGTTGGCAGTTGTCGGAGAAAGTTATTCCAGACTCAGAGTTGGTGCGCATAGCCCTCAAGGGCTTCCCAAGGAGTAGGAGGTTTTCATGAAGTGTGTGGTGGGGAGAGCGAAACTCCCAGATTGGAGCAGATTATGGGATGACTTTACACAAGAGGAGATCCAGAAGGGGTCTCAAGAGAAGGAAGAGGGTGGTTCAGATGAGAAGGATGTTGCTCTTGTGGGAGAGAGCAAAGAGAAAAATAAGGACATGAGCAAAGTGAAATGCTTTGCATGTTACAACACTGACCACTATGCTAGTCAATGTCTGAACAAGAAGAAGAAAAAGAAGAAACCAGAGGTATCATCATCAGCTGAGGTTGCTGAGTTCGTAGAGAAATATGAGAGGGAATTTTCTTTGATGTCTGGTCTTGTAGGAAGTGGTTGTCAGTGTTCGAGGACATTGAAGCGTGGTTTTATGACGGGGATGAGGTCCGTGTTCCTTAGTCTTTCAGAAATAGACTCAGACTGCTTTGTGGATAGTGGGGCCGACTCAGCTTGCAGTGAAGTGGGTTGGAAGTGTTAGATTCCAACTAGAGTCAGGAGGTTTTCTGGAGGTAGTCGAAGAGTTGTTTATTCTAGAGATGACAGTAAACTAGCTCTTAGTGTTAGCTTTGGAGATTGATGGATTTGGAGTTGTGTTCTACTGTGGATAAGAGTTTTTGTATCCAGAGGGAGCTACTCCAAATACAACAGTATTTCTTGGTGTCAAGCATGAGAGATTGTACAGGTTGCTGGGACAGCCTGTGATTGGATCCAGTGGATACCTGGATTTAGAGTCAGTGTCAGTGTCCGAGAGTGGGTAGGTTGGACGGATGAGAGAGTTGATACCGAGGACTCTGTCCTCTTCTAGTACTCTCAGAGGACTTAGCAGGTATGAGTTGACATAGATAGATGCTTAGGAGAGTGTGGAGACTCCTAGGAGCATGTCTTCAGTTCATAGATCAACGGAGGTAGCAACAAAGGCTTCTAGTGCAGTGGGAGCAGAGGCCTCTAGTTTAGAGGGAGCAACTATAACAACTGATGGATGATGGAGTCGTAGGCAGATTTTGGTGGAGGTACCAAAAGTATCTGCCTCATTAAGAGGGAGTGTTAGATTTGATTTGGTAGCTCGGAGGTACTTTTGCATTGGCGACGCCCAACATGCGGAAGCGACCGAGCATATTTCGGAGGTACTTTTGCATTGGCGGCACCCAGCATGCAGAAGCGACCGAGCATATTTCTCCCTAGTGACTTTATAAAGTAGTTTTATAAAGTGACTTTATAAAGTCAAGTTGAACGTTTTAATTTTTAATGTATAAAAGTGACTTTATGAGGGTGTGGGTCACTTAAGTGACTTAACTGACCTCAATGGATGATTAAGTCACGATCGTTGATCTCAAGAAGGCAAGATCTAATCTTGACCGTCCATCTCTTTGGAAGACCAAGGGTTAGGGCAGTCACACATTGAATCATGCATAAAGACAGCTCTAGTGGAGAAGAGGGTGCACTTTTTGAGGAGAGAAGAGAGGGAAGGTGAAGAGGCACAAATCCCAAGAGATTTTTGAGCTTAGAGAAGGAGAGGAGCAACAAGAGTTGGTTGGCATGCATCCCAAGGAGGGGATAGGCAAGCATCCAAGAGGAATATCAGCATTTAATAGTTCTGTCTGTACAGCTGAAGGAGGAATCCGTACAGCATTTATTGCTGTTTGTACAGCTGAGAAAGGGCACAAAAATCGAGGCAGCCAGTTGTTTTATAGCTTGGCACGATTGTGAAGATGTTCTGATGAAGGAATCCGTACAGCTGAGGACTGTACTGCTCTGTCAAGTCTGGGCACATATGTTGAGGGCCGTACTGCTGCATTTCTGCTGTACATGTCCATACAGTTGCACAGAAATTGAGACAGCTGGGTTTGGCACAAAAATCGAGTTCATGTGCAGATTTATAGAGATAAGTTACTGTGAATTTCAATTAATGCTGATAATGCTGCTGTTGTAAACTCAGAAAAATTTCCTCTAGCTCAAAAAAATCTCCTTGAACTGGTTTTCCCCTTGTGGGTTTTTCCAGGGGCATTGCCCAGAAATTACTAGTGTCAAATGGTGTGATTTGTCTATTGTTCATTGGTATTCCACTGCTGTTTTATTTTCGGATTGCTTAGTTAATGTATTTCTGCTAATAAACTGCTGTAGAATGCTTGTATTCTTACTGCATTACAGTTTTAGAATTATTGGAGGTTGAAATCAGAATTTGACTAAGTGTTTGAGCTCAGATTTTTACACAGCATTGAACTTCACAAAGTGATTATCTGACGAGTACAAACTGCCACCGGCGTCACTAAGTTTTGGATGTCCTTGTCTGGTTCTATCAAAGAATCCCCATCAGCCTAGGATTCCTTGGGTTGGACTGATCTAACCTGTGATGAAACTTGGAGTGAAGGGATGAATTTCTCTTCAAAAATTTGAGAGTTTCTTGCCAACCAATTACCCCAAATTATTATTACGGAAAGTGAGCCCATAAAGAAACCAAGATAATTCGAAAGAGAACAATTATAAGACAAGGAAAAGCCCTAAAGTCCTTCAGCCTTTTTATTTACCAATTTTTTGTACAAGTTTCCACAGAATCACCAACCCACATTTTTTAAAACCTGTTAATTGCTCA
This sequence comes from Picea sitchensis, assembly GCA_010110895.2. Lineage (NCBI taxonomy): Eukaryota > Viridiplantae > Streptophyta > Pinopsida > Pinales > Pinaceae > Picea > Picea sitchensis. The sequence continues at coordinate 98,491 of SNQJ01S0033574.1, read as the reverse complement.
CCTTCTGACCAGACTTGCTGAGCATTCTGGCATTTTATAAGCAAGTGGGATATTGTTTGTCATCCCTTCTACATAATATGTATTATGGACATCCCAGGACCCTGTCTATTTGTCTTTTGTAAGACCTCCCAAATTGGACCTTATTCTTAATGGCCAGCCACAAGAAAATATGGGTCTTTTTTGGGCCTTTAACTTTCCTATCACTTTCCACCACCACTCAGCGTCTTGTACATCAGAAGAAAACATTGCTATGTCCCAAACATGCAGTATACTCATCCAACGATTTGTTTATGGACCATGCAGGTGTATCATCCTCATCCTGAAGTCTAACATGGCTCCAATGTAAACTGTCAACATATGATTTCGATAGATCTGCATTCTCCCCTTCCAGACCCTATGTTTGAGCATTTACCCACCCCTGTTGCCATAAACTGGTTGATCCCTGATCTACCACGTGATTAAGGGTGTAGCACCCCTATTCCTGCAGAAAGTCTATCATCTCCATTGGAAATCTAACCAGATTCTTGCACTCTATCCAAGGAGTTGAACCAATTCTTACCTGTTCATCATTTTCTACCTTCCAAGCTAACTGGTTCCCAATCACAAGATAGGCTTGGACAAGAACCTTCCAAGGAACCAGGCCTTATGTATTTCTGCTCTATTCTCTGCTTCCATAGACCCTCAGTTTTTAATATTCACCATAGATTCCTAGCTGCCAATGATTTCCCCCAAAAATGGTTATTCTTTAAACCCCAACATCCATCTTCTTTAGGCTTTGCTATGTTCATCCATTTTACTAAAGGGATCTCCTCATTCTCTTTTGTACCTATCCACAAAAAATTGAGACATTTTTTCCGTACTGTTTCCAAGACACCATTAGGTATGTAGGCCAAACAGTGCCAGAACACTGGAATTGCTTCTAATACTGACTTCACTGATGTCACCCTTCTCCCAATTGATAACCATCTATTACACCAAAGATTAATCTAGGCCTCAATTTTTTCCAGCAACCAGTACCAGCGTCTCTTTCCATACCCATTTGGTCTTAGGAGAAATCCAAGGTATTTGAACACCTGCTTTAAATTTAATTTGCTTAAAAGGAAAGATTTGCAGCAATTGATTTTCCAGACGTGAACGTATTCCATTGAAGGTTATAGCAGATTTTTGTACATTAACCTACATGCCTGAAGCAATATTGTATAACTCTAGTATTTTCTGCAATCTTTGTGCTTCTTGTGGGGATCCATTACTGAATAAGAGAATATCTACAAATAAAAGGTGGGTTAAGGATAAAACCCTTTCAATCTTGACCCTGAAGCTATGGCACCATCCCTCCTAGCTTCCAGTGTGGCTCTGCTAAGACCTTCATCAATAATTAAAAATAACAAAGGAGATAGGGGACTTCCTTGAGTCCATCACCTTTTAGGATTAAAGAACTTTGGTGCTGATCCATTTATTTGGACTGCGTAGGAAACTGAAGTTATGTATCCCATAATTCACTATACTATTGGAAAATTGAACCCAACACGAATAAGCAGTAGCCTGATATAAAGCCAGCTTGCTCTATCATAAACTTTTGATAAATCATCATCTCGTGATCTTCTTGATCTCTCTTAAAGTGCTTTATACCTAAGTGGTCTTCTTGATCTCTCCAAATGATAGTGCACCATGGCCAAGGGATGCCTACAGACTCAATAGAAAATAACCATGTGGGAAGACATAGGTGTGCATGGCATAGACTGGACTAGGCTCCACAAACTGCAATCACCCCTACATAAGACCTGTAGCTCCACACTATCATGTATTCCAATAGATCCATGCCAAGGCCTCCAATCCTATCCAGGATGAGGGACATTGGAACGGGGACTAATCATGATCGGACTAAGTCTGGAAGTCCACTACAAAATCATCCACTATGGTTTACATGGATTTAACTTGCATCCTTGGGATTACAATGTTGTAGCCAAGTAAAAACATATGCTACCTCTTGGAGAGGTAACAACTGGCTCCAAGTGGGACCCTTGCTCTCCCTGAGAGGATTTGAGAACCCCAGAATCTCAGCTTGTAGACCTGAAACAATCTCAAAGCAAACATCAAATGCTAGGAGAGGGAGTAAGACGTGAGGCCTTATCCCTTCCTAGAAAGCAAAAATAAAGCATCACAGAAATGCATCTAATCTATATGAAATAAAATGCTGAAATGAAAAACTGAAATGAAAAGTTAAACTAATGCTCATGGTAGAGCTTATTCCAACAAGCCAAAATTTCAACCAACATTAACATACCAAAATTTCAACTATATTACTATAGTACACAATGCCCCAGATAGCATCATTCGTTACCTGAGTAGAAGATCTTAAGAAGTTGCCCATTGACAGGCAAGGGAAGCTTCTCACTGTTCATGTGGCTAAGGTAGAAAGAATTGTTACCTGCAACACTTTGAATCTGATATGGGCCAAGCCAAAGGCTCTCAAACTTACCATGATTACCTGGTTTTTCACCCTTCCTGCTACATAGTAATACCAAGTCACCTTCCTTAAAGTCGAGCTGGCAGGCTCTCTTATCAAACTTCTTTTTAGTCTTCTATTGACTTTGAAACAAATGATCATGTTCATGTCTCTATGCCTCATCAAGTTCTATCATTTGGTTGATTCTTCCTTGTAAAGCTTCTGCATCTGTTGAGAATTGCTGCATTATCTTGTACGCTGGAAACTTTAGATGTGATCTCAATTCTTTCTGATTTTTTTGGCAACTCAATCTTCTGGATGCCTTTGATCCTTTTGGAATCTACTCTCACTCCATCCTTGGATACAATATGGCCCAAAAGTTTTCCCTCTATCACACCTAAAATGGTCTTCTTTGGGTTGAGAGATATTCCATATGTTGTACATCTTTCAAAGACCTGTCTTAGATGACAAATATGATCCTTTCTGCTCTTTGAGAAAACCGTGAGGTCGTCGTTGTAGAGTTTCGGAGATACCTACAAAGAATATCTAGCTAACAATGAAGCATACACAACTTGCAATGGTGGATGAAGAGAGAAGACAAATGGAGAAAAGAATGAAAGAATTTCTATTATCTGAGTAAGAGAATGATACAATACAAGTGATATACTCTGTATGACTTAACTAACTCGCCATAGTAGCCAAGCTAATGCACATTAGGAGTGTTCTAGATATATGTGACACACATTGGCAGTCACTGGAGTCAATTGCCACCTAGTCCTAGTTAACTGGCCATGTGGTTGTCAGTTAATTAGCCAAACAAGAGTGAAATGAGGAGGAGATCACTCACACATGTGGAATGCGCCTTACTAGTGATGATCCCAATGCAAGTGTGCCACTGGTGATGATCTCGAGGTTAGCATGCAACACTTGGTGATAAAACTAAGGTTGACATGCAACACTTCACTCAACTAGTCTAACTGAATGGTAATTGAGAATTGACCGGAGGGTATGTGGCACCCTTGTCTAGGGGAGAATATCCTTAATGAGGGGTGAATATCTCAGACTAAGGTAGCCTCAACATAGCCAAATAAACATAGGAAAAGAAAATGAAAGGAAAATCCTAGGTGTGTGTAATATCTCCAACACCCCCCTTGAACACTACTAGCGAGTGTACATAATGAATGGGTCCCGACAACAGAGGCCATGTTAGGTACCCATGAACAATGCAACTAATGAACACTAAAATAAAGTGAGGAAAGAGGGAAAACCTCATGGGAACCCCCCCCTCAAAATACAATGTATCAAAAGAAGAGAAAGACAATTGCTAGGCAACTGTGTCCTTCACTCCAAGACGATCACGCAAACTATGGAATTTTTGCTCAGTGAAAGTCTTGGTGATGTGCTTGGCGGAAGGGCACTACTGTAAATCAATGACCTCGTCATGAACCAACTCCCTGATAAAATGCATATGGATCTTGATATGTTTTATCCTCCGTCTTTGGTTGTCACACCAGATCACAGTTGGACGATGGAATTGAATGCCGAGCTCGATGAGGAAGTTCTGTAGCCACAGTGCCTGGATGGTGATGTTGAATGCTCCCCTGTACTTGGCCTCTACTGAAGATAGAGCAATAGCTGACTAATTTTTGCTCGACCAACAGATTTGGCCGGATTCCAAACTCAACATGTACCGGGAGGTGGACTTGCGATCGATGCCATTGCTGACCCAGTCAGAATCGGTGAAGCATATGAGATCCAACTTGCAACCTACTGCATAGTGGATCCCATAACTGATGGTGCCCTGAACGTATCTGAGGATGCGCTTGGCAGCCTTCCAGTGTAACTCATGTGGTTCCTGCATGTACCTGGAGACTACCCCTACCGCATATGATTGATCTGTTCGGGTGTGGGTGAGATACAAAAGGCTCCCCACAAGCCGTCGATACAAGGTGCTGTCCACCACTGGTGTATCTCGACCATCCTCAAATCTAACCCCAGATAAGAAGGGTGTAGGTGCAGACTTGCAGTCTGTCATGTGGAATCTCTCCATGAGATTCTGAGCATACTTAGCCTGAGATAGCTTGATGGCTGAAGCATCTTGGCTGATCTCGAGACCAAGAAAGAAATGTAGTGGACCCATGTCCGTCATCGAAAGCCTGTCATGAAGAATGCCCTTGACCGTAGCAATCACTGAAACTGAGCTATTGATGATCAAGAGATCATCCACATATAGGACTAGGATCAGAAGTGAGTTAGTGGTCCTCAACATGTAGACATTTGGATCGGATTTGCATCTGAAAAAATTCTCGGAGAGCAAGTAGGAGCCCATCTTTGCGTACCATGCTCTAGGTGCCTACTTGATGCCATAGAGTGACTTTTTGAGTCGGCACACTAAAGATGAATTCTGTATGAATCCAGGCAACTGCTCGATATAAATCTCCTCTAAGAGATCCCCGTGAAGAAAAACATTCTTCATGTCCATCTGATGTACTTTCCATTCCCTGGTTGGTCCAATGGCAAGGGCCAACCTGATAGAATCCAACTTTGCTCAAATGATCATAGTCAGACTGTGGAATTGAATGCCGAGCTTGGTGAGGAAGTTCTATAGCCATAGTGTCGGGATGGTGATGTTGACTGCTCCCCTGTACTTGGCCTCTGCTGAAGATAGAGCAATAGCTGACTGCTTTTTGCTCGACCAACAGATTGGGCAGAATTCCAAACTCAACATGTACCCGGAGGTGGACTTGCAATCGGTGCCATTGCTAGCCCAGTCAGAATTGGTGAAGCCTATGAGATCCAACTTTCAACCTGCTGCATAATGGATCCTATAACTGATGGTGTCCTGAATGTATCTGAGGATGTGCTTGGCATCCTTCCAGTGTAACTCATGCGGCTGCTTGAGGCCATAGAGTGACTTTTTTAGTCGACACACTAAAGATGGATTTTGTATGAATCCAAGCGGTTGCTCCATATAAATCTCCTCTGAGAGATTCGTGTGAAGAAAAACATTCTTCACGTCCATCTGATGTACTTTCCATCCCCTGGCTGCTCCAATGGCAAGGGCCAACCTGATAGAATCCAACTTTTCTACTGGAGCAAAAGTCTCATCATAGTCGATCTCGTGGATTTGTTGAAATCCCTTGGCAACCAGTGTTGCCTTTTGTCTGCTCACATGTCCATCTGTTGCCTTTCTGGTCGTGTAGATCCATTTGCATCTGACAAGCTTCCTTTCTAAAGGAAGCAGAACCAGATTCCAAGTCTGGTTCTTGAGGAGAGTTGTACTCCTCCTGAATGGGTGCTTCTTAGAAGGGGTTCCCCGCAGCTTCTCTGTAGGACACTGCGGGACTGAAGACTGAACCATATAACAATGCAAAGGCATCGTGGGTTTAGTGGCAGTGAGTACATGAGGAGGATCCTCAAACTGAGATCTGGTCCTACTAGGATTCGTTGGATCCCCAACAAGGTCTCCTGCATCCTGAAGTGTGGACTGTGCCCATTTGGGCATCTTGCTCTGGCTCCTCATTTGCATGTATTGACTCTGCATCTGACTGCGTTGACTGTGCATCTGTATCCTCTGCAACCTCTGACTCTATATCAACACTCAAATCTATAGTGTGATTCGAATGTGTGGACTCATCATCCGCAACTGGTGGAAGTACAAAAACCTTTGCATGTGGCTCATGTGGAGCATGCAAGGGACTTTCCTCGAACTAGACACTGCGCTCAATGATGAGCTAGTCTGTAGAGGGATCAAACAATCTTTATTCTCCCTTCACACCATCAGGATAACCGACAAAGATGCATGGGTGGCTCTGTGGATCTAATTCTTTCCTCTTCTCAGAGGGAATGCGAGCCCATGCCCATGATCCAAAGATACATAAGTGGGTGACTTCCGGTTTGTTGCAGCCTCGAAAGGAGTTTTGTCCTTAACAAATCTGTGAGGGGATCTATTCTGAATGTGATTGGCACAATTAAGTGCCTTAGCCCAAAGCTTGGGAGGAAGTGCCTTTGCATGTAGCATGCCACTGGCCATCTCTTTGAGAGATCTGTTTTTTCGCTCAACAACCCCATTATGTTACGGAGTATATGGTATTGTGTGCTGCCACTGTATCCTAGCCTCAAGACAAAGATTTTGAACATTCTCTGTTTACATACTCCCCCAATTATCTGTACCGAGGGCTTTGATCCTTCTCCTTGATTGAGTCTCAACAAGTGCTTTGAACTCTTTAAGATGCTCAAAGACCTCAGATTTCTGCCTAAGAAAAAATACCCAAGTATACCGTGAGTAATCATCCAAAAATGTAAGAACGTACCTTGCCTTGCTGATGGATGGAATGCAGGAATGGACCCATGAGATCACTGTGAATCAGATCCAATGGAGAGAAGGCCTTGTGAGCCTTCCCTTTCTTGAACTTCTCTTGACGATGCTTGCCAAGGACACATCCTTCACAAACCCCTTCGGAAAAGTGGATATCGGGTAACCCGGTGACCATCCCCTTCTTGCTAAGTTGCTGCATGTACTTGAAGTTCAAGTGACCAAACCTCTCGTGCCATAATCTACTACTGTCATCAACATGCGTAAGTATTACAGAGGAAACAAGTTCAATAAACTTAGTAAAAGTATATAACCGAGATTTATGATTTACCTCCCCGACAACAATTTTGGAGTTTTCTTGCATGTCGAATATGGACACAGAATCTGGTGTGAACTCCACCTTTTTTCCTAAGCCCGAGTGTGTAATCTGATACACCGAGAGCAGATTCACAGAAAGTTGAGGAACATGCAGGACGTTTTCGAAGCTTCCATGATCTAGTTCCACTCTCCCTTTTCCGGTGACCTTAACTGAAGAGTCATCCTCCATGAGGATAGGAGGCCCCGTGCATGTAGTTACAGAAGACAAAATATCCTTTGTGTTTTCCATGTGAAGGGAAGTACCTGAATCTACAATCCATGTGTCGGGAGAAGAATGAATAACTACTAATGCATGAGAATTACCTTTCTTAGGGGCTTGATCTTTTGACTTTTTCTTGGCAGCCTTAGGAATGAAGTCCTCGAGGTTGTTCTTCTGTAGTATTTGCGCCATAAGATCTATTTGCTTCTTCATGCATGCAGATTCTGGATGATTCCCGCGATTGCAGTAACCATTCTTTTTCCCTTGCTTGCTTTTTCCACCTTTGGAACCCGAGGAATCATTGAAGTGTTTGGAGTACCCTTCCTTCTTTGGCTCTGCATGCACCTTTCCTTTCTCTTTCTGTTTGGATATAGGATTTTGAGAGCTGCTGCCATCATGCACATCAAGTCCCTGTGCCTTGGGGCCCTTGATTATGCCCATCTGAATGAGCTTATCCTGCTCTTGTGTCAAAGCCTCAATGAACTGTGACAATGAAGGCATGGTCCAGGTTGCTCCTACGATGAATCTGGTAGAATGAAATTTGGAGACAAATACACTAAATTCCAGTCCAAGTTTTTCCATGATGGCAAGAACCATTTGTTTTTCTTGTTTGGATTTTTCGATACCACAGTCTAGCAATTCACAAAGGAGAGATTTAAATTTGGTGAAGAAACCTTGGACATTGTCAAAGTTCTTCGGATCCAAGGAGTTCAGTTCTACTTCGAGCAAATGGTCCCTCATTTCATCATGCTTGCCAAAGAGACTTGCTAAGGTGGTCTGAATCTCATTTGTTGCCTTGCATGCGTCGATGTGAAACCATAGGTTGGGAGAAATAGACATGCATAGGAGATCGTGGGCCTCATCCATGCGGTTGAAGTACTTGGATTTTTCCACTGTTGAGGTGGGTTTTGTTTCTGTGGCCATGGCTATCTGATACAAGCCTTTACCCCTGAGTAGGTGTATAGTTCTAAGCTTCCATTCGAAGTGGTTATATGGCGTTAGAATTGCAAATGTGGGAAATTCCATCTTTCCTGCTGCTTTGTTCCATCTTTGGTACTTGCAAAAGAGTGCCGATGATGATCCTTGCTAGCGGCATTTGGGCTCTGATTCCATGTAGAGTTTGAGATACCTACACAAATGATCTATCTAACAATGAAGCATACACAACTTGCAATGGTGGATGAAGAGAGAAGACAAAAATGGAGAAAATAATGAAATAATTTCTATTATCTGAGTAAGAAAATGATACAATACAAGTGATATACTCTGTAAAACTCAACTAACTTTCCATAGTAGCCAAGCTAATGTGCATTAGGAGTGTTCTAGAGAGATGTGACACACACTAGCAATCACTGGAGTCAAGTGCCACCTGGTCCTAGTTAACTGGCCATGCAGTCGTCAGTTAACTAGCCAAACGAGAGTGAAATGAGGAGGAGATCACTCACATATGTGGAATGCGCCTTACTGGTGATTATCTCGAGGTTAGCATGTGACACTTGGTGATAAAATCAAGGTTGACATGCAACACTTCACTTAACTAGTCTAACTGAACGGTAACTGAGAATTGATTGGAGGGTATGTGGCACCCTTGTCTAGGGGAGAATATTTTCAAAGAGGGAAGAATATCTCAAACTAAGGGACCCTCCACATAGCCAAATAAACGTAGGAAAAGAAAATGAAAGGAAAATCCTAGGTGTGTGTAATACCTCCAACAGTCTTGATAAATTTCAATTATCTTCTTGATAAGATCTCTGAAGGGATAGTCCATGGCTCGGTGAAAAGTAGCTCTTGCTTTTAGCAAACCAAATGGCATTCAAATGTACTCATATGTTACCCAGGGGGTTGTGAATGTCGTCTTCTGTCTATCTTTGGAATTGACCAACACTTGGTTGTATCCCAAGAATCCATCTAGAAAGGATAACATTTATGAACTTACAATCCTTTGTAAGAGCATCTCCATATTCGGGAGAGGGTAGTTGTCTTTGATGCAAGCTTTGTTGAGATTTCTGAAATCAACACACAATTTGATCTGACCCGTCTTCTTTCTGACTATCATTGGATTCGACAACCATGTAGTGTGCCTTGTTGGAGTAATCATTCTTGCATCCAACAACTTCTACAATTCTTGCTTGAACATGGGGGCTAACTTGGGATTGATCCTTCTCAACTTTTGCTTGAATGGTTTTGCTTCTGGTAGGATTGGTATGGTATGCTGAATAATGTCCCCTTTGTAGGCCTTCAAATCATCGTATGACCAAGTGAAAACATCTTTGTACTCTAACACCAATTCCCTTATCTTCTCTTTCTCTTCTTTCGAAGTACATATGCCAACCTTTATCATTTTTGGCTCTGCAATTGTTCCCACATTGATCTCTTCATATTCTTCAGGATTTGTTGTCTCTGTCCTTCCTTTAAATGCATCATTCCTGTCAAAAGTTGCTTCCAACGACACTAAATAGGTAGGAATCTTATTGGCACATATTTATGTAATGGAGTCACTGTCCCTTTCATCAGGTGCATTCTATTCAAATTCCTGGATGCTATGGAGGAAATTGAGAATTTGGTCATTGTCTTTGAACACTTGCCAATTTTCCACATTGTCCGAAATAGAGGGCCTATAAAGTGTTACTATTCTGCTGCCCTTCTCTAATTTTGGACATGGCTGAAATAATGATGCTGCCACTGCAAGTGCATCAATTTTCTCGTTCTGTGCTTGAGGAACTGCTTCTATGTCTATTTGCTCAAATTCTTCCATTGCTAAGAGGAGTGCTGACCTGTATCTTTTCAACCTTTCATGCTTGTAGGCATGGAGGCCCTTAACTTGGCAAATAATAAGGTCAAAATCACCAATAACATGTAACATTTTAATTCCTAAATCTTTAGCAATATTCAAACCAAGTAACAATGCCTGCTATTCAACAACATTATTTGTAGCTTCAAATTCTAATCTGAAAGAATAATAAATAAGCTCATCAGAAGGGGAAAAAAACATGATACCTGCACCACTACCTGTCTTGGAGCTAGCTCAGTCAAAATGCATTGTTCATTTGCCATCGATGTCTGAGTGAGCTATTGCTTTTGCTGCAAAGATGGTGTAAGCTCCAAATCCTTGATCATCCCACACTAAATCTTCTTCCTTCTTTCTGGGATCCTCTACATGGTTTTGTCTAAAAGCATTCTCTGAATAGAGTAACTGATTCACCATTTGGACTAGGTATTGTGGCATAAAATAAGTCCATTTGCAATGTTCCACCAAGCTTGGCTGACCATTTTCTAGATAACCACATTCCACATACTGCTGGGATGTCATGAACAACTACATCCATGGTGACCATGACATCTGGTTGTTTATCTAGATGAACTTGCAAATCCTTGATCACACCAATGGCTGAGATTTGTCCGGAATCGAAAGCACAGACATTCCTGTAAGGCCTGGATGTCTTCAATCCCTTCTTGTTAGCAACTTCTAATGACATGAAATTCATTCCTACCCCAGTATCCATTATACCGTTGTGTAGAATCCAATCTGTAACCACCAATGATACGAAAAATGGTTTGTGTTGACCATTCGATCCAAAAGTGCTCAATAAGAATAATGGAGGATCCTTTTCTGGCTATGTAGTTGATTTAACAGTGTTTATCACTTCAAAACCCAAAACCCTTTCGATTTGCTGTTTGTGTCAGGCCAAGAGTGAGAAGAAATCATAACTCCACGAGATGATTATTCCATTAGCATGAAGCTCAATAAATACACAAAGATGCAACTGTTGGTCTTCTCCAATGTAAAACTCTTCCTATCACCTATGATGCTTCATATGTACATTACTGTTACAAGTAACGCAACCACAAAGGATTACGTGTCCAACATTCCCCCCCTTAATCCGAAGGGGTGTGTGTGAGTCCAAGCATCCTTCTGAACTTCTCAAATTTTTCTCTTCTAAGCGCTCTGGTGAAGATGTCTGCAATTTGCTCATTTGTGGTACAATGTCTTAAGTGAATAATCTTGGCCTCTACATGATATCGAATCAAGTGATACTTTGTGTTGATGTGCTTGGTTCGATCATGGAATCTGGTATTCTTGGCCAACTTGATTACAAAAGTATTGTCAACTCGAAGAGGAGTAGAATTCACTTGTTTCTCCTGCAAATCTTCAAGTATTTTCCTGAGCCACCCAATCTCCTTTGTCGCTTTTGCAGCTATGACATATTCTGCCTCCATTGTGGAATCTGCTGAAACTGATTGTTTGCATGATCTCGGGGAGACAACTGCTGATCCAAGACTCATGAGATAGCCTGAAGTTGATACTCCATTTTTCCTATCCCCATCAAAGTCTGAATCAAAATATCCGATCAGGTTAAAGTCATCTAACTTAGAGTACCTGAGTCCAAAATCTTGAGTTCCTTTCAAGTATTTTAGAACTCTTTTTGCAGTAGACCAATGTCCTTTGCAAGGCTTTTGCATGAACCTGGAAAGAATCCCAACAACAAATGAAATATCTGGTCTGGTGGTAGTAAGATAGATAAGACTTCCCACAAGCTGTCTATACTTGGTTGCATCCTCAAATTCATTCCCTTCATTTAATGTGAGTTTCAAATTCTGTTCCATTGGAGTAGAAACAAGATTGCACTCAACCATGCCAAACTTGTTCAACAGTTCTCCAATGTACTTCTTTTGGGAGATGAATATGTACTTTGGATTTTGTATCACTTCAATTCCCAAATAGTAGTGAAGATGTCCCAAATCTGTCATCTCAAATCCTTTCTTCAACTCTTTCTTTATGGATGCAATGTAGTTCTCATTGTTCTTTGTTATGAACAAATCATCTACATATACTACAAGATACACAACAATTTTTCTATCTTTCTGGACAAACAAAGTTGCATTGTCAAGATTGAAATGCTTGCAATTTAATTTCAAAGGATGCTCGGTTAACTTTTCATACCATGCTTGTGGTGCTTGTTTCAAGCCATATAAGGATTTGATGAGCTTGCATACCTTATGTTCTTGTCCCTTCACAACAAATCTTTTTGGTTGAGACATGAACACATTCTCTTTCAAGTCTCCATTCAAGAAGGCAGTCTTCACATCCATTTGATGAATTTTCCATCCATTTTGTGCTGCCATGGAAAATCGAGTGTGGATGGTAGCCCATTTTGTTGTGGGGGAAAAAGTCTCCTCATAATCAACACCTTCTTTCTATGCAAATCCTTTTGCCACGAGTTTTGCTTTGTGCTTGTCAAGTGAGCCATCTAATCTAAACTTGTTCTTGAATACCCACTTGTAGCCAATCAGTTTGGTTCCAAATGGAGGATCCACTAACTTCCATGTCCCATTCTTGATGAGATCATCATATTCTTTCTACATGGCTTCTTTCCATTCATCATGAGAAGCAACTTCTTTAAATAAAGCTGGTTCAAGGTTAGTAGATAAATTCAACTCACAATAATATGAAACATCCATATCATCTACATCCCCTGAGTTTGAATTATCTACATTACCTCCATCTTTTTTTGAGGACATTCTGGTTCCTGTCTTTCCAACCTCATTGGGATGAACACTTTCAAGTGTTTTAGTGAGCCATTTTGGTGGACCTTTCTGAGATGGTCTAGGTTGCTCGGCTGATTGAGATGGTGTCGAGTTCTCATCAAGCCTCAACTTTTCAATCTTCTGGATCACATCATCCAATTGAACTTTAGGTTTTGATGAAGTGGTAGGAACTTCTTCATTAGGGGAAGATGGTGTTTCATAAGGAGATTCCAGAGATTGACCCAAGATAGGGATCCTCCCTTCAAGATGTGGAATCTCATCATCAAATTCATGATATCTTTACACGAGTGAATCTGTCCAGATGATCAAGCTTCTTCTCAACAGTTTCGTCTTTCTTGGAGGATTCAAGAAAGATCACATCTTTGGAAAGGATGAATTTCTTGTTTGTCTCATCGTAAAGATGATACCCCTTGGTGGTATTTGAGTACCCCAAGAAGATGCACTTTCGACTCCTTGCACCAAGCTTCTTCTTTGTTCCTTAGGAATCAAGGCATAGTAGGTGGAACCAAAGACTCTGAGATGCCTCACCGAAGGAATGTGGCCATACCAAAATTCATATGGAGTCTTGTTTTTAATAGCATGAGACAGACACTTGTTTTTGACATAAACTGCACATAGAATTGCATCAGCCCAAAACATCAATTTAACATTCTTGAAAAACATCATGGAATGAACCACATTGTTCATTCGTTCAGCTACACCGTTTTGTTTAGGATTGTATGGAACTGTTGTTTGATGTTTGATCCCATGTTGGCGAAGGTAACTTTCAAATTCATTAGATGTATATTCTCTTCCATTATCAGTGCAAAGAGAGCCAATAAGAGACTGAGCTTCATTTTGAATCCATACATGAAAATTTTTAAATGTTTCAAAAGCTTGTGATTTATCTTTCAACAAGTACACCCAACACATCCTAGTGTAATCATCAATAAAAGACATTATATATTTATTTCCATTTGCAAAAGGAATAGGCAGAGGGCCGCACAAATAAGAATGAATTAGTTCAAGTTTTCTACATACTCTGGAAGTAGAATCATGGAATGGTTGTTTGCTATGATTTCCAAGGATACAAGCATCACATTGTTTCAGTTTTCTAGGAATAGTAGGCAGACTAGAAACACCATTCTTTCTCAATAAACGAAGACTGTCATAATTGATATGACCAAATCTAGCATGCCACAAAAGACTAGATGACATTATACCTTCACCGTGATTAGAGAGGTATGTAGCATTGTGTGTATGGGTAGATGTCCCATTCAGCTTCAGTAGTCTTCCATCTTCCATTCTGGTCATAACAAGCATGTTACCATAACCCTTTCGTATTTCAACTTTGCCATAGATCATATGAATAGAGTGGCCTTGCTGTTTGATGTGTACACGGGACAACATGCTTCTTTGTAGTTCAGAAAGATAGAGTACATTGTACAAAAGAAAATCTGGGAGTCCATGCAACTTAAGCTTGATGGTGCCCAGTCTTAAAGGTTTAAGGTTGGACTTGTTTGCAAAATGCACTATGCCATCTACATTGTCAATGAAGTCTTCAAAAAAATCTCTTCGGAATGTCATGTGAAGGATTGCGCCTGTGTCAAGGAGCCATGCATCTTTCCAAGGACTATATGCAATGTTAAATAGATCCTTTGTTACTCCTATATTGCAGTGAGCAACAATGTAATGGGCAGATTTAGGTTGATTACCTTTTGCTGGTTCTGTAGGTTTACCTTTGTCCTCTTTCTTATTTTGTTTGTCTTCTTTAATCTTGCCCCATGGAACTTTGCAGTCATCTGCTTCATGTGACCCATTCTTTTTGCAACGGGTACAATGAAGATTGGATCTATCCCCCTGCCTCTGAAACTCTTTCTTCCACGTCCATGTCCTCTTCTGTTGGTTTCTCCTCTGGAAGAATCATGTTGTTTACTCTTGTCTTTCTGAGCAAGGTAAACAATCTAGCTAGTTGAAGGAGCTGATTTCTTTCCAAAGGATTTCTCACGTTTTGCAATTTTCTCCACCAACTTGTCAAATGTGATGGATTTCATTTGACCACTTGCTTGCAACTATTCAAGGTAGTGAGAATATGTAGGGTAGAGGGCCTTATTGAAGGCCATGAGAGGGACACCAATCTTCACTCCAGTGGCTTCAATATCATGCATTATGGCTTCGATTTCTGAAGTTAAAGCCATAGGGTCATAATTCTTCAACTCTAGGTTGAAGAGCTTCAACATTAGTTGTATGAATTCTAGTTCAGAATGTGTGTCATACAATTCATTCAATCTCTTCAAGGCGCCATAAGAATCACTAATAGAAGCAATATGACGACTCACCTCCTCACTTACTCTAGCAGAGATCACAACATATGCCTTTTGGTCTTTGTCTTCCCATATTTCACGTTCTTTGTTTGAGGTTGGAATGCCAGGTTTTCTACCAGGTATGCTACTCTTTGTCTTTAATTCTGAGGCTTCTTCTTCTGATTCTGCTTCTTCTTCAGTGATTTTGCTATCCTGAGGGACTGCCACTGCTTCGCAAATCCCTTTCCATAGGTCATTGAAGATTAGTGTGCTCTTGATATTTCTGTACCATTCTCTATAATTCTCCTTGCCGGTCAGGATATGAGCGAATGCATTGTCTTCTGCCTTCATGATCATGTTAGGAAATGAAAATATAATGAAGCTTCTCCAATAAAAAAAACGAAATTATCTTGCTACTGCACCAGGAATGTAATGCAAATTCATGAGCAGTGAGGAATGGCTCGATCAATGAGGAATGACAAGCAACAAAACCATTCTTACATCTTTGTAATTTGTCACCGAAACGTCTCATCTCGAGCTACCTTCAATTCCACTAGTTATTCTCCTTTTGAAGCACGTTTTGTCTATCAGTCATTGGCACCATATGAATTGCCAATGATATTACCTCCACCAATAACTCCACACTAGTAGTGCGAGCAATACACTTGGATACTTTTGATTGTTGTTCCTTGATCCTCTCGATAACCTCAGGCGAGAGTGTATTTTTTTTCTCAAACTGAGCACAGATCTCTCAGATATAAGACCTTGATTTTTAGGGTTTCTTTATTCTTTGTTTCAATTATGGGAAGGCATTGATTATGTGTCCAGCGAGAGCGAGTAATAGTACTCTTCCGAGGATGATAGTAACAACAATAGGTAATGAGTCGGCCCAAACCATAACCAACAACGTAAGAAAGATCAGAGGTCGGGCGATAGTATTAAGGTGAGGTCGAGTCAGTGAGGTTGTGTGATAGTGCAATAGAACTGTGCGATTGAGCTATAGTTTAGGGTTTCAATTCGATAGGATAACAAAAAATGCGAGAATGAGGTGCAACGATGGAGAAATTAGGGTTTAGATCACTGGCGGAGGGAGAGGCTGTTGAATACACGATCTAGCATTAGAATGGATTGACTGGTGAGTTCTGAGTGAGAAGTCAGAAATGGTGAGCAGTGACAATGTCAAATTAGGGTTTGTGCAAAGGATGGTAGGCAGAGAGACAGACTGAACGCCAGGGAATAGAGAGACAGAGAATAAATCAGAGCGCAGAGGGTAGAGAGACAAATAGGGAAGTAGAGGCATTTTCTGTTCGCTCAGGGAAAGGAAACACCAAGAGAATAATTAATTCATGGAGTTAACACGGCTCTGATACCACTGTCAGGCCAGGAGTGAGAAGAAATCATAACGCCACAGGATGATTACTCTGTTAGCATGAAGCTCAATAAATACATAAAGATGCAACCGTTGGTCTTCTCCAATGTAAAAATCTTCCTATCACCTATGGTGCTTCATATGTACAATACTGTTACAAATAATGCAACCACAAAGCATTACATGTCCAACAGTTTGAATACTGGAATTTTCACTATCTCGACCAATGGGACTAGCACCTTAGCATTATTTTCCTAACCTGTGATATCAATCTTTGAATTGTTGGTTGCTATCTTTCTCTGCTATGCTTGAGTTGGGGGTGCTGGACTTGGTATTTCCTTCTATGTAGGCCCCCCCTGCTCTTTCTGAGGGATCTCAGGGGCCTTTTTGTTTCTGCGTGCATATGTTAACCCATACTTTTGGTTTATCTGATCAATCTTCTCTTGAGACAACCTGCTACTAGAGCCTGGTGCTCTCTTGCTAGACTCACCCCGGTCAAATGCTGACATCATATTCAACGAATATGATGGCCCTGTTCCTTCTGCCACTGCTTCTAATAATGCCTCTTGATGATAAAGGCAGGTATGTTCTGAGTGCAAAGCGTGACATGTAGTGTAGTAGTAGGGATATAGGTAATCTATTGTATTTGTTCTATCCAGGTTGTTTGGCGGCTTTGGATTTTGAGGTGAACCACAGAATCGAGGTTGGAATCTGTTAGGTTGAAACTGTTGTTGCATGTTTCGCATATTCTTTTCCATCCTCGTCATCCTGTCTTCCCCTTTCGTTTGAGCCCAAGTGAATAATAAATGTAGTTGTTTCATTTGCTCTTGATGATAAAGGTAGGTATGTTCTGAGTGCAAAGCGTGACATGTAGTGTAGTAGTAGGGATATAGGTAATCTATTGTATTTGTTCTATCCAGGTTGTTTGGCGGCTTTGGATTTTGAGGTGGACCACAGAATTGAGGTTGGAATCTGTTAGGTTGAAACTGTTGTTGCATGTTTTGCATATTCTTTTCCATCCTCGTCATCCTGTCTTCCCCATTCGTTTGAGCCCGCGTGAATAATAAATGTAGTTGTTTCATTTGCTTGGACAACTTAGTAAGCTCATCCGAGGACTTTGAGGAAGAGGATGCTTTTGCCTTTGATTCTGGTTTATCCCTTGGTGGGGTCATGATATCTGGTTTTCCTGATATCTCATAACTCATATCCAGATTCTTTGCTTTTTCTTTTGCTTTTGCCAATGTTGTAGGTTGATTGTTATTTAGGAGGTTGAACATTCCTTGAAAAGCATTTAAGTAGTATGTTAGCTTTGTTTGTTTTGTAGGCTTATGAGTTTTTGGAATGTCCTGCAAAACCTGTCAAATCTGTTATTAAAATCTTCAATGGTTTCATTTTCTTTCCTCTTAATGGATGTAAGTGCATTTAAAATAAATCTAATGTCTTTCTTTTCAGCCCATTTATCAAGGAAAACTTTCTTTAATTTTTCAAAAGAATCAATACTAGTATCAAGCAAAGTCTTTAGCTCAGTTACATAGCTAAGTTTAAAAATTAACACCCTAGGAAAACTTGTCCCAGTATTCCTTGGCTCCTATAGATTGATCCCTACTAAAAGTGGGTATCAATTTAAGGGAAGCTGTGAGATCACGAGGGTACCCCGCAATGTTAGTGAAATCAAATGGTTTATAACAATCGGTTAACCAAGCCATGTTTTGATTAAATGGATCAACAAAGAAATTTCTTATATCAAAAAGAGATTAAAATGTAAACGTTGATTTACCTGCCTTGCTCTTACCCTTTGGTTTATTCTTCGATAAAATAACTTAGGTTCGAGAGTGTATAAGATCTCACCTTGAGAGTTTAGTCTTGTGTTATACCTTTGAATCTGACGTGGTTCGGGTGGAGTCGCCAGGTGAGCTCCTGCAAGTTAGTGCAAAGTATAATAAACTCACCAATAATGTAAAACACAAGTTCTTACCAGAGATCGGAAAATGGAGTTGCCAATGTTGGAAACTTAGTTGCAATGCACTTCTTTTTATTTTTCTTCAATGGAGTTGCCAAATGAGATCCTGAAATGTTAGCAGATAAAACTAAAACAACCTCATCAAAGTACAAAGCAATAAATCTTACCGATGTATATGTCGTTGGGGACCCTTTGGTTTGAAAACCTTGTTCCTTAACAACGATGCAAAAAATGTTGCTTCCCTAGCAGTCTAAGACCTTGTAGGATTGCTGGTTTGGACAATAACAAACCCATAACCCAATGTGCGTTTTAAACCTTTACCGTATAGCAATGCACAGATTCTTTATAAAATAGAAAGAAAACAATAACATTCATAAATAGTACTTAGAAATTTACCCTGGTAACCCTTAACAGAGAAAACCGACAAATGTTTAGAGAGGCACTTCTAGCTCTCATTGCATTAACTTCACCATTTACAAATACATTATATATGATTCCGCGGCATCCAAAACCTTAATCCATTGACTTGGATTAGATTACAACCTTAATTCCTTAACCGAAATTAGAAAACCATGGGTTAGAAAACCGTGTGCCAAAGTTGCCCAGTTTTTTTTTCCCTGTGACCCCTCCGCATAGGTCACAAGATCATTTAATATAATCTCTTTGGTTGCAACCACATGTTTGACCACTACCTCAAGGTGACCCCATGGCTTCAAAAAAATCTCTCGTGGGAATTGACTATTGCCCGCAAAAACCTCCTTGCTCTTCATTAAATGTATTGAAGGACATAGGGGTGGGTTTTGATCCACTTATGTGTGCACGGTCACGAGACCATTTAATATAATCTCTATAGGTGCAACCACATGTTTAACCAATACTTCAAGGTGTCCCTATGGCTCTAGGAAAAACCTTCACAAGAATTGAACCTTGCTCATTGGTGAAAAAATCCTCACTTACCCAATGGATCCAACCACTTTGGGCTTTAAATTGAAGGACATGGGGGTGTGTGTTGATCCACTTCTGTGTGCATGGGTCACGAGGTCATTTAATATAATCTCTCTAGGTGCAATTGCATGTTCGACCACAACCTCAAGTTGACCCCATGGCTCCAAGAAAAGCTTTCATGGGAATTGGACCTTTCCCATTGGGGAAAAACTCCTCTCTTCTCATCAATGGATCCAACCCCTTTGGGCAACACTTGTTATTTTATGTCTACACAAGATTGACATATTTTTTTTTCAAATAGCAGTTTACAAATTGAGGTCAGTGTAATTATATGAAGTTCCAGAAAGAGTGAAATGAAGATTCAGTTACTGAGAATAGCTTGTATATCTTATAAATAGTCTTTCATCTCTAGCATACTGCATTATGTAGGGGTATCATATTTTGTAAGAGAGCTGATTGGCAAACTGCCAGATCCGAATGATGTCTTTTCATTTCCATAATGTTTTTTCCCGTTGACATGAATGGCCAAGATAAGCAGTTGTATTATGAAAATCGAGGACAATAAAAAGTTAATTTTGATCAATGATTCATAGAATATATTTGTCGTCATTCCTTCCTTTCTATTATGTTTTTCAAGTTAGTTATATCAAGATTCAAAATATTACTCTTGATATACAAAAGCAGGCTCAATTGACTGATATAGAAGAGCGGGCTCAATTTATATTAGGTGTTTTATTGGCAAGCGACTAAAGGCTCCTAGAAAAAGTTGTGGATTGTTGGTTTTCTCCCTTGTTTCTTCATTTTTTCCGTACTAAGGTTAGGATAGAACAGTTCAAGATAATCCAGTAAGCAGGTTGTGACAAAGTAGATTTGAGCAAATGATATGGAGGAAATTTAGAAAGCTGGATTTTCAGTATATATTCTAATTTAAGCATTTTTACCCACTGTTTCTGCAGATTTTAGACACTCCAAACCTATTGCAAGATAGTGCAACTGCAGCAAGGAAAAATATTTTCAAACAAAACCAGGCAAATGATGCAAATAGTGGCAGCTGCTGTTGAGAGTTTGATGTCTCGAAGGAACTAACTCATGATTGAGCTATTATTTCATTTGGAAACATACTAATAACTCTTGAATTATGAGATTTTCGTATTCTTGATCAGCATTGATAAATCATTTGTTGGACACTTGTGCATAAAGAACTTGAAGCATCTTGTATATATTGCAGTGTTTATATAGTCGCACACTCCAATACAGTGATTTTGTTCATGTAGATTGAATTCTGTTATAGGAAGCATGCTGTGATTGCTTGAATATGTCATCTGTTTTTTATTTCAAGCTGGTGAGATTGTGCATTTCAGTCTAGAGTTCTTATTAGCATTTCTGTCTATATTTCTGAGTTATTTACAAGCTACAGTGGATTTTATTATCCAGAAAGCAGAAATACCAGATGCTTTGAATCCCAGTTACGATTAACATCGTTGTTACATCTTTTTTTCTTTTCTTTTCTGTAGACACTTAAAACTCTATTTTGTTTTTCATTCATTATCTATAACCCTTTTTCAAATTCCGTTAGTAAGTTTCGTTTCCTTCCCTCTCATCAGTTGTTCTGTGCTTCCCTTTTCCCAGCATTCATTTATATCTTTTAGTTGCTTCCATCATTTTTTTGGCGAGTAAAAGAATTTCAACTATAAATCACCATGGATTGAATAACACATTTTCATCAAGTAAACATGCTTATTACCATGACTCTTCTGATTTCTAAACCAATCGACACTAAACCAGAAAAGCTTTGTATAACATAAATAAACTTGCCGATTCCGATTTGCAAAGACATGACAATTTCAGGAATGAATATCATAAAATGGTGCCGAAAATTTATAAGCCTAGAAAAAGATAACTAGTAGAAGAAATGATTCATGGATGTTCTATGACAGTTACAATAGTGAAGAATCCTCTGCTGTACATTTAGTCTCCTTACGATGTCTTCCCACCTCAGTTATTAAGTGCATTGTCTTTTGCCAATGTCTCCTTATCATGATTCATAAGCTGCGAGAGATTTTTTTGTTGCCTTTTTAATTACTAAAATAATCAATTTTGCATATAAGAATGTTTATGCATATGCTATTATTATTCACCGGCATAGTTGTTTCCTTCGAAAACTCCAGGTTATATATTAAATGTAAAAATGACAGAATATTGCATGGGTTAGCAGAAGAACTTAATAGCGAGACACCTTTCTCACCCCAAAACAAAGAGAATATTGTTGTAACTAGAATATAGAAAAGAAAAATAAATATAATACTATTATAGCGAGAATATTGAAAAGTAAGAAATCATGATTTGATTTGACATTAAATATATAGTATATAGAGATTGGAATTGATATGGAGATCTTTATTTGAAAGAACTCCATTATTAGTGAAAGAATGGGGTGTTACTTGAATTCATATTTTAGATCTCCTTTTAGACCATAAAAAAAAACTTCATGATCAATGAAGGAGTGGGGTGTTATTCCTTTGAATTCATATTTTAGATCTCTTTTGGTATGGGTTTCATATTTTAGATTTCCTTACAAAAGATCTTATATTATATATTTTTGTGGAAGGTTTGGAAAGTTTTAATAAAAATGTAAATGTAATAGGTGCAAAAACTTGAAAGGTTTAAGGACCTCAAGATAAGGCTTTTGCAAAATGAATGTATATAAATACACATTATTTGTGTTAAGTTACGAAATAGACATTTTAATTCCATCTCATTATCACATGGTAGGATTTTGAGTTAACTTGCCAAACTCAAGCAAAGCCAAAACATTATGTTGGTATAAAATGTCATACTTATTAGTATGTGAATATTTTTTATTTTAGCAAAAAAAATGTTGCTTAGATAACCATCTACTTTAATGTAACTTCTAAATCTTCTCCATGTGCAATCATTACATTGAAGCTTAGTCTTTATTCATTTTAGGTGTTATTGGATTTTTTTTTTTTTTTTTTATCGTTTCTCCTTCAATAGACCTTGAAAGTAGAAAATAAAATGTCTCTGATTATGATTAACAAGTTTATCATTTTATGTCATGGAGACAAACCCAATCATAAAATACTTAACGATAAAGCCAACTAACTTTGTTATAACAACACATATAAATCATATAACCATAAACTCAACCATATAGACCTTATAGACCATAGTCAACTATAATGAACACATGTCAAGTCTATAAGAGTCACCAAAGCTCGATGTCATTGAACATTATGAAGTGTTGCAATGCAAGATTATCACTTTTATTAATTATCAAATGTTGGAATGCTGCATAACCATTCTGAAACATTGCAATGTGACATAACCATATTTAATTATGGTTGAATGTTGCAATGTGATGTAACCTTCTTTGATTCCTTCTTGAATGTCATTTGTGACAAACTTATTTTATTCATTTTCACAATGTGATATAATACTATTTTCAAAATTTTTAGGCAAAAAATGGAAGTTTTTTTTTTTTTCAAAATTTCGAAGGAAAAAAGAGGGTGAAGACATTCAGATCCATTCCTATAGCTCTCTGCAAAATTGGAAGAAACCAAGCACATATTTGACTTCCTCTAAAAAAAACCTAATTTTAAAAAAAATCGTTCAAAATAGAGTAAAGGAAATGAAGATATCATTGATTTAAAATCAACAATTTTAGGGTTTCTTTGTTGAGTTATGACCATGCATATTGCATGGTAGATATCTTCTGACAGAGTGCCTAAATCGTCACTAGATTAGTGGAAGTAGATGCAGAGTGGTCACAACATTTCATAATTGTGGTCATAATAAAGATTTCGATTAATATCGAGGGAGTTATGGTTAGTTCAAATCTGTCACTTCAAAATCGTAGCCGCATAGAGGAGCTTTGTTGAAAATTAAGTTATTTCTTCAAAACACTAGTTCTATTTATATGTTTTTGCAAGAAAAGATGATGGTCTTAATATTGAAGAATACACACACATGGCAAAGTTAAGTTGGAAAGTGAGATGTAGAGATTAGATACACTATGGTTTAAAGGAAGATACTGTCAATGGTGGTAGTTGTTTAAGCATGGCAATATAATGCCACTTTCAAATGAAGCCTATGAACAAGTATTTTCAGACAAGTGGTGTAACAAACATAATAATAAATATAATAATAATATCATTAGGTTAATGAAATATCAAAGGGAACATTCATGGAATTTCATTGACAAGGTCAACATTATAAATTATATGGTATTGAAGGTCCATCTTTCATGAAAGATGAATTACAATTAATGAAAAAAGCACAAGAAGCACAAACAAACATACAACAATGAAAGCAAGGAAAATAGTTTACCAAGAACCATCAAAGTTTCACGTTAAACAACTAGGTCAAAAGACTTCAGGTTATGATGCAAACAATATGAAGGAACCTTGTCAACACTCGAAGCCTAAACCAAGTAAAACTCCTACAACTAGATAATGTCAAAGTTGATGCCACTAATAAAGCATGTTCAACTAGGGAGAATCCTATTTACAATGCTTTGAGAACAAAGCATTCCTTAAGGGGGTGGCAATGTAACAAACTTAATAATAATAATAATAATAATAATATCATTAGGTTAATGAAAAGTGAAAAGGCACATACCCCTTCACCTTGTGAGCAGTCAATGCATATAAGTATACCATCATGAGGGTAATTGTAACATCATCTTCTTATCATTTTTTTTTTTTTTAACTAAAACTGTTATGAATTTTATTAATTGGGAATTCCAGCTGGCCGCATCCTTACAACCTTCACAAAGACCTTCTACATTCTTTTACAAGCTGCTGTCCTTTTCAAGGAATACAAATTTTTACTGGGTCTCCATCATTTATGCTGAGTTCTCCTTGGCCCAAGAGGCATCCTTTATTGGCTAAGTTGTTTGCTTCTTTGTTTGAGTCTCTGAGTATATGATAGCAGTTGAAGGAGGTGAAGTCTTTTAGAATGTGTCTTAGCCTTTGGAGGTTCTTGTTTAGGCCAGCATCATTAAACTGTCCTCTCGAATGTATCATTTTGATCAAGATTTCAGAATCTCCAAACGCTTGTAGCTCCCGATGTCCTCTTTCCTTAGCTATCTGGCAGACTTTTATCAAACTCAGGATTTCTGCTTGGTTGTTGGTTCGCTGTCCGAGTCCCCAACGAAAGGTTTCTAGTATTTTCCCTTCACTGGAATAAATGATTCCTCTAGCGCCCGCTGTCCAGGGGTTTCCCTTGGAGGCGCCATCGAAGAAGACTGAAGTTATTCCTTGCTTCTGCCACCAACTCTGGAATATGTTGTGATTATCTCTTAGCCTCCATTTTGTTTCGAGATGGGATTTTTCAGTGCTATGGATCCGGAGGGTCAACACGGAGGTGCTGAGCCATTTCTTTTCCTCCTGCTGCAGCAAGGTATCGATTTTGTGGTTTTGAGAGCTCAAGGTTTCTAGGAGGAGGCCTTTTTCTTTTGCTGCTACCATGTTGGGGGTCCACGCTGTGTTGTTGAATATTTGCTCATTTCTTGCAAGCCAAAGCTTCCAACACACATACTTGGGGATGGAGATCCAGACTCTGGCCCATAATGTTTTCAATGAGAGCGAAGGGTAACTATCCTTCCAAGTTGTGAATAGATCTACTACTGAGATGTTGGTGGGGGCTGTGACCTTGAGGCCATGGAGGATGAGSTGCCAGACTTTGTTTGCAAAATGRCAGTCTACAAACAAATGATTCGAGGTTTCCATGGATTCTTTGCATAAAGAACATCTTTGTGGATCGACAATATTTCTTTTCATTAAATTTTCACCAGTCAAGATCTTTTTGTGCATTAGTGTCCAGAAGAAGAAATTTACCTTGGGGATCGCCAATGAGTCCCATACCTCCAACCAAAATTTTACAGGGAGTGGTCTGTCTTTCTGTTGTTGTAGCAGAGCATAGCCTTTGGCTGCTGAGTATGTTCCTGTGGGTCCCCGACCCCAATTGTCTTTTTCTGTCTTATGCACAGGAACTGCCTCTCGAAGCTCTGCTTTGAGCATTTCAAGTTGCTGGAGGAGGCGATTTGGGACGTTGCCGAATTGCCAATCTGTCTAGGAGCCATCGTCGTCCCATTTTGATATATCATGGATACTCTGGATTCCTCCGTGGACAAGAAAATCGCGGATTTCAGTCAAGCTGGCGTTTGAAGCAAGGGGCGGATTCCCCATTATCCGATCTGTCCAAAGATTGGTTCGTTTGCCATTTCCAGGGACGTGGTACAGATTTTGGGTGAAGAATCACGCCCCTTTGATGCACAACTTCCATAACAACGTGGTCTTCCTGCTCGTGGCGTTTTGAAGATTTCTGATTTTGGCATTTGGAATATATTTATGCATTAACGTTTCGCTGACAGGGTGAGTGGGGTCGCTGTGCATCTTCCACAGGATTTTGCAACCAAGAGCTGTGTTGACAAGTGTTGGATCTTGTATCTGTAGCCCGCCTTCTCTCAAAGGCTGCTTGACTGTCTCCCAACTGACCAAATGAAACTTACATTGGTTCCCTTTCCCACCATGCCACAAGAAGTCTCTCAGTAATTTGTTGATCTGCCCAGTTATCGATTTAGGTGCCAGGAGGTAGGACGCTTGATAGATTGGCAGTGAAGAAATCACTGCTTTTATCAGAGTTAATTTACCTCCATGGGTGAGCCAATGTCCTCCCCGGGCATCGATTTTTCCTTTGATTTTTGTAAGAACTCCTTCCCACAGGTTGACTCTGTTTATGCCCAATGATAATGGCAACCCAAGGTACTGTATCTTTTCCCATTTTGAATGCCCTTTGAACCCCAAGGTGCGTGCTATCTTTTGTGTTTCGTGTTCTGCTGCATTCCAGCTGTAGACAACACTTTTCATTTCACTTATCAGAGCTCCAGACACCTTGCAATAAGCTTGAAGAGTGCCCTTCAATGCAGAGGCTACTCTGTTTGAGGCTCCTCCTAGCATGAGAGAGTCGTCCGCGAACAGAGCATGATTTATAGGTTTAAGATTCTTCGTTATTCTCAAGCCTGGGGCTGCTCCTATTATCCTTTCCTTCTCCAACTTCCTGCTGAGTGTATCCGCCATTAAAATGTACAGAAATGGAGAGAGGGGGCAACCTTGCCTCAACCCCCTTGAAGATTTAAAGAAATCTGCTGGTCTCCCGTTTACCAAGGGGGCTATCCATGGGCTGTGGGTACAGGGTTGTATTAGTTTTACAAACGTTTGCTCAAATCCAAATGAAAGAAGCACTTGATACAAGAAGGACAACTTTACTCTGTTGAAGGCATTTGCCATATCTAGCTTAATCAACATGCCTTTCTCTTTTATGAGATTGCTGGAGTGCATAGCTTCCTGTACTTGGATTACATTGTCCAGGATGTGTCTCCCTTTGATGAATCCTCCTTGCGAATCTGAGATGAGCTTGCCCAACAGAGGTTTTATTCTGTTTGCAAGGAGTTTTGCAATTATCTTATAAGAGGCATTACATAGGGAGATTGGCCTGAATCTGTTGAAGGAGGCAGGGTTTGTTTCTTTCGAGATTAATGTAAGGAAAGTTGAATTGGTGCTGCCTCCTAATTTTTCTTTCTGTAGGAATCCTTTTATCATTCTGATGAGGTCAGATTTGATTATATTCCAGCAGATCCTGTAAAGTGGATAGTGAACCCATCTGGCCCTGGGGCTTTGTCAGGATCCATGGACCAGATGATTTTGCTGATTTCTTCTCCGTTGGTTGGGCTCAATAGTGTTGTGTTATCTTCTTTTGTGACCAGAGCCGAGATGTTCATGAGGAATTCCTTATTACCTTCTTCATTATCATCATTCTCTTCGCTGTAAAGTTGGTGGAAATGTGAGACAACAGTGGCCTTTATTTGGTCTATTCCTTTGCAAAGCTTCCCGTCGTTGGTTGTGATCTTGGAGATGTGGTCCCTGGAGAGGCGGGCTTTAAATTGACGGTGGAAGTAAGATGTATTTCTGTCACCAGCGTCCAGCCAAAGGCTACAGGATTTTAGTCTCCAGTATTCTTCTTCATTTTTGAAGGAGCGGTAAGTTTTACATTGGGCTGCTTGCTCCTTTTCCAGATCTGTTTTGGCAATATCTATTGTTTCCATTTCATTCTGCAGCGTTCCCAACTGCTGCACTGACTCCTTTGTTTGGGTGTTGGGATTGCTTTCCGGGAGTTTGATCCAATCCTTGAGGGATTTTATTTTTATTTTTAATTTTTGTTCCCAGACAAAGTTGGGAGAGCCAGTAACTGAGGTGGACCATGCCAGTCGGACCGTCTCTGCAAAGCCACTCTTTATTTTCCACAGTGGGCTGAATCTGAACGGTATTGGGCCTTGTTTTTCTTCTTCCTATAGCAAAGGCATGATGGGTTTGTGGTCCAAGGAAAGCTTGGGGAGGATGGCTGTGGAGATTAGCTTCCTTTCCAACAGCAAAGTGCTTTGGACCAGAAACCTATCCAATCTGGCAGATATGTGTTCTTCCCCTGTCCTGTTATTGGTCCAGGTGTATAGCACTTTGCGTGGTTTAAAATCCATTAGGTCCCACTATTGTATCATGTATTCTACTACATAAATCATTTGGTCCTTGCTGGACCTTCCTCCCCTCTTTTCTTTTCCGTTCATGACTAGGTTAAGGTCTCCAACAATGATTATGTTGTTTGGGGAATTTTGTTCTAGAAACTCATTTAAAGTTTTCCAACAATCTTTCTTTTCAGAATGCAAGATCGGTACATATAAATTGAATAATGCAATGGTTAACTTACTTGCTATGTGCTTCAGCTCTGTAAAGCTCCAATGCTGAGTGCTGTAGGAGTTGACGAGGCTGAACTGTTCTTCCTTCCACAATGTTACTATGCCTTCGGAGGAGCCCCTTGCACTGATTTCTTTCCCTGTGTTTTTCTTCCATTTGTTTTTGCTAATCTCTAGAAGGGCTTCCCCTTCGATTTTTGTCTCTTGGAGCATGAGGATGTCTGCTGGTTCCACTTTCATCAGATCCTTGACCGCTTCAATTTTCGACGGATTCCCCAGACCTCTACAGTTCCAAGAGACAATTTTCATTACTTACTGTTGGGGGTGGTTGGGCCTCCTCCTTTTAGAGACCTTATTCTTGTGTTTCTTCCGATTGACATTTCTATGGTAGGTTGGCTTCCTTGGGTCTTTTGTCTTTCTGCCTCTTCCTCCCTTGCTTCTTTG
>SNQJ01S0033574.1:52973-64322 GCA_010110895.2 Picea sitchensis | reverse complement strand
CATGAGTACTGGTCTTTTCTCGCTGCTTGATCTATGTACCTTCCGAGCGTATTGCCGATTGCATGCAATGATTTTTGATTCCAGCAGTGTAAAGGGAGATGAGGTAGACGAACCCACACCGGGACGACAGAGGGCACATCCTGGGCTGGGTCGAAATCCGGGGTCCATTTGTTCAGATATAACCCCTGTGGCCCCATGAAATACAGTCCGTTTCTGAAAATGAGGTTTTTGTCTTCAGGGTTTTCGAAGACGAATACAAAGTATCATTTCCCTACAAAATGGCTCTTTATTCCTTCTGAGATGAGCAGGCTCTAGTTCCTCTGCACCCAAGCTTCGACGGATTTGGGAGAGGGCCAGAGCCTGGTGAATTGCCCAATAAGTCCTCTGTCTGCTAGATTGACTGTCGTTTTGCAAGTTTCTTCTAGAGGCAGTTCAACGCTTGGGATGCATTCCAGTTTCTTTACGATTTTCTGTTGTGTTGCTGACGATGGTCTCTTGGAGGCTTTGGCTATGAGCTTCCTGAAGGCATCGAGATCTGGCAAAGGGGAAGGGGTGGGGACGACGCCCCCACCAGCGTCCATGGCTGGGGAGCCCTTGCTCGCTGCACTGCGCACGCATTAGGTTGCGCTCCTCATGCCCTTGCTCGCTTATCAATTATTTATTATTCAATATATTTTATACAATTGCATAAATACATTTGTTTTATTCTGTGACAAATGATTTTGTTTATCTTAGGTTGTCTCACGCCGTGAATAAGGATAATGTGAGCACCAATGGTTTATTTCTAGGTGAAAACTTTGTATTATAGGTTCATAGATGCCTTCAACAAGAAAAGTTTATTATTTCTATAAACCCTAGCAACAAGCATAATTTCATAAATGTTAACTCGGCTAAAAGATTGCAAGTAATTACAAAGAATATTCAATGAACATAGGTTGAAGGTGATAATGTTCAAATTGTTTAAGATTTGAATATTATTGTGGATAAATGTGTGTTGCATTTAGATTTTCATGCTATAGATATGGATGTTGTGGATATTATTCTTAGATATCCTTGGATGGATTTAGTTGGTACAATTAATGTTAATGTGCAAAAGAAGTTTATGAAGCTTCGGTACAAGAAAAAGAAAACCTCATTGCATGATATTTTTGTTACTAAACAAGAAGGGCCCAAGTGGCATAGGAAACAATGATTGTAGAGAAACTCATTGTAGTACCTACAAACACATCAAATGAAGAGACTCAGGTTGAATTAGAGAGGGAATCCATAGAAGCACTTGGAGGAAAGCCCCAAGATGGACATAAAAGGGAAGACAAATCTAAGGAGCTACATGACCCAAAGGAACCACATATTGAACAATCAAATTCCAAAGAACCAATAGTTAATGTTGTTTTATATTGCCACCTAAACCATCTTGAGAAACAATAGTCATCAAGGCAAGGTCGTGAACATCAACAAACTATGGGTCAACATGGAACCAAAAATGTAGGTACCTAATATAGAGGTACATGGAGGACTAAAAACAATGAATGTATATATCAGAGTAGCACAACAACAATAAGAAACTAAAGAAGCAACCACAATCAAGATCGAGGTGGAAAGGCCATAGTTGGACCCCGTGTCCACATTTCACTATGATTGATAGATGCTCATGTTTGGTACTAGTTGACTAAATTGCTTAGCAGATCATATTATATGGCTTCCATTCACGTTTCAAGGATAAAATAGGCGAAAGGGGGATGGAATGTAATCTATCTAGGGAGGATCATATGAGGTATCTAGGGAGGTACCCAAGAGTGATAATTAATGTAATGTGGCCATAATCATGTAATAAGATCCAATTGGTAGTTGGTGGGTAATAAATAAGCTCACTAGGCAGATAGAAGGAATAATATAATGAGGGGTAGTTGGTATAAACCCCAAGGAATACTCATGAGAAAATATAAATACACATGAGCATCATTGTATTGAAATATGTTGGATGTTGATATTTGTATTGTAGCAAGCATGATTTGTAGAGTGATTCATTCCATAAGGAGTATTTGATGGTGCTACCCTACCTTAAGGGTCTTTCTCTATAGTATTGTGCCTATTATTATGTGGATGTATTTGGTTATTTTCAAGCTTAAGGGTTTTATTTTATATCTACCAAGGTTTACTACATAACTTATTTCTATTCAGTTTTATTCTGACATTGTGATATCAAAAACCACAATCTAAAACTACCCCTAAATGTAGAAAATTGACATACAAAAATAGTTTAAACTATGGGCATGAACCTAATGCAAGTATATGCAAAAAAATCGATAGATTAAGATGCTAAAAGAAAAAATTACAACAAGACAATTTTAAGACTATCTACACTAAATGAAATGATGTTTTTGAGTATTTTTTTTAATGTTTTTAGATATTTTTTTATTCACGGAAATTGAGAAAAAACATAAGGTTCTCTCTATTTCCATGTTAAAAACTAAATTACAACAAGTTATGCTTGTCGTGACTTAACAAAAAATTGAATAAATATGATCTAAGATGCTTAAGAAATATGCCCAAAATGCCTAAGATGCACAAATTTCGATGTAAATAAATGGTTTTGTTTTAATGTGAATAGTTTAGTGACTAAACAAATAAACTTGTGCCTTATGGAGTCCAAAAGATCGAAAGAAGAAAAATAAATAGGGATGATGAAACTATTCTATCCCTACAATTTAAATTCTATCAAGATGAAATTGAAAGCAAGTAAAAACCTATGAAAAATTATATAAGTCTTACACATGTAAAGCAAGAGATAGTTGCCAAAACAAACTTGAATTTTTTTATTACCAAGACACTGTAGGATAACCAAGACTCCTTGATAGGTCCAAACATAAAAGAATTCTTCAAGATAGATGATTCTCCTTTGTAGAATATGATAGATACAATCATAACACTACAAAATAAAAAATCAAACTATCACAATGCTCTTAATGTCAATCTTTCAAGAAAAGAAATAAGTAAAGAAGGATGCAAGACAATAATCATTATACTCTATTTCTCCAATCATTCACTCACAGTTTTTAGACCCTTTTCATAATCTGAATGGATCATTATATAATTTATCATCTATCGTGGTACTTTATGGGTGGAAAAATTGGAGGAATTGGCTTGCAGGGTCCATTTTAGCGGTTGGTCCTGGTTTGAAAATTTGGGGTCCGAAACCTTCTAAATCTATTTTGAGGCATCAAATGACATTTTTTGGGGTCAAAACTTTGCAAGAATAGTTTGAAGCCCCTTCATGTTGTTCTATACACTGATACCTTTCCAATGGTGCAAAAATCACCTCAATTGAAGTTTGTACGAGGAAGTTATGCCTACCGTAAGTTGACCTACCTTATTGACCACCATGGTATTGAGTGTATGCCGCATTAGCCTTATTACTCACATGTGGGGATAGCCACATGTGGAATTTCAAGAAGATTCTAGAAGGTCCTAAACCTTATCATTGATTGAGGGTTGATGATGGAAAAACCCTAACCTTAGATAGTTATTAGGCTATGTTAAATACTTGGCTACTAAGAGAAAAGGGGAATCCATTATTTAGCATTGTACTTGTTCCATAGTTGAGTAGAATATATGAGTGATATTTGAGAGAATAAAAAGAGGGAGAAGAAGTTTCTGTAGCAACCATTTAAGCCAAAATGTCAAAGACAACTCCATATTGACTACCTCTTTCTTTGTATTTGCATTTTCATAATTGAAGAAAAGATAGTAGAGCATATGCCTCACCTTATAGTTGAGTTTTATCCATATTGGGTTTCCAACGATGCATCTTGTGTTCATTTGTGTGGATGTCGTGTTCATTTTCTTTCTATTTCTTTTTTGTATTTCAATTATTTTCATAAATTTGAGCAATAAGCTAGTGCTAGCAAATATGATATCTAAAGAAATAAACCTGCATATTAAAGTATTTTATTATAATACAAGATATGTTGTGATGAACTGTTCTAGTGGAATATCCATTCTAGTTTATAGATCTTTGCACTTTTGATGCTTGTACAATATATAGAAGAATGAGAGATTAAGAATATAATATAGATAGAAATAGGAGAGAAGTAAGAATAATAGTCTCCAAGAATAATGCTCCTCTTTTTAGAGAAAATAACATGTATATTGTTGGGGGGTATTTGTCACAAGGGTGAGGAAAGCCTCTTAAAATTGATGGTTGTGGATCAGGCCATAGACAAATGGTTAAAGTTCCTAGAAGTAAAACTCTAGATCTATTCACATACATTAAACCCTAGTTCATACAAGAAGTAAAATCCAAATGCATAAAATAAATCTCACTTAATATGAACAATGAAGTAAATAACGTGAAATTCCTATTAACACAATGAAAATGAAAAGTAACAACACATGGTGGATGAGATTTTTAAAGACAAATGGGCTCCAAATCCCCTCTTTGGGATGGGTCCTTTGCTTCCTTGGTGTGGTTTCAAATCCAACCTTGGTTGACAAAGAAGGTAACGAGTTTAGAATATAGAATCAAGAGAAAGAGATCCTCAATATTCTAGTGGCATTCCGATAGCATAACCTTACTTGGATTTATGTGGAAAGTAACCTCAAGTGCTTTATTTATAGTTGTGTAGTGAATAACCCCCTTGACATGGTATTCCTTATAGTGGTTAAAGATGACTATATCAAAGTTAAAAATAACAATTAAGGTTTGACATGGTTCACAAATAACTAAGATTCCATTGCGACAATTAAGTTGCATTGATGGGGGATGTAAAATAATTAATTTTTTGTTAATTTTAAGGGGCGATTCCATCGCGACAATTAAGTTGCATTGATGGGGGATGGAAAATAATTAATTTTTTGTTAATTTTAAGGGGTGATTCCATCGCGACAATTAAGTTGCATTGATGGGGGATGGAAAATAATTAAATTTTTATTAATTTTAAGGGGCATCACAGGTTTTTTGGGTTTATCTACACTGTTCACATGTACATAATGGGCCAATATTTTTGCCAACCAATTTTGGTCAACTCCAGGGGTTGACTTGGACTACTCTAGCTAAAGATAAGGGTTATGCATGTCAAAGTGATGTATTCAGGTATAACTATTGGAAATGGTGCAAGTGAGAAATATTAAGGTGATAATAGATTACCTTTTAATGTGTGAGTTTAGATAAAATTGTATGAAAAAAATAAATTATAGTTTCTTTACCTAAGCAAAGGGAGTATCAAGGAGTGAGTGGAGTGTCCAAAGGAGGATGGCCCATGGAAGGAATAAAGAGAACCACTTGTCAATGACAAACCAAAGAGGCGAGGTGTGTACAAGATACCAATAGGGATGAGGTGGGCATATCCATGATCATCGAGATATCTTCAAATAATGATATGATGATGGACCATGGCATAAATGGGCTAGGTCAATGAGAAAAAATGGTGTCATGACATAATACAAGATATTGTCATGGTGAAGAGATGCTAGATCATCATACAATGATATCAACGGTCCTGTTATCGCACAGTTTGTAGGAAAAGGTTGGAAAGCTTGAGTCAAGGTTTGAAACCGGCGTAACAGGAGCTTCCCCACCCACTGTCACCTCGATGGGGGGCTATTTCTATTTAGGAGGGCTAGTCCAAGGGAGACGTCCCTAAGGCAATCTGGTCAAAGGAAGGCTAAAGGACAAAGGCCAAGTTAAGGAAAACCCCTTCCACAGATTGCTGCCCAAGAGAGATAGTCAAGAAGAGAAATCCACTGCACGATTAAGTCGCTTCCCAAGAGATAGTCAAAGAGAAATCCACCTAAGATGCACTGCGAGCCATAGACAAAACAAATACAATCCAGAGGCATGTGTCAGCGGTTAGTAATTTCATGAAATCAATGACTATCTCTATCATATATGAGCAATGAATAAATATAATTATTGACGGAGTCAATGATTATTAAACAAAGGAAAAGGTCACTTCAACAAGTATATCAAGAGCATTCAATGTGTACAATCAAACCATATATCATATCATTAATGTAAATGTCAAATCAGCTCATATACGATATATTACTGCGTCACCTATATAATGTTTCTGCAAATGGTGTGACGTTAGCTTCAATTAATGGACCAAAATAAATGACAAAGAGCAAAAACGTTTGTTGAATTATTAGCTTAGAGATACAATATTTAACTCAATATCAATCAACAGAGCTTCTCGCCAAATGTCAGCCAACGCTGTGTGTATAAGCAAAGAAAAGAGTAATGACGTCACAAAATATATAATTTTTGGTGTTCTCGCAGTTAGCTAGCCAATGTGGACGCTTTGACAAAAATCAACCAAACAAAGATAAATTTAACTCCACGCTACAAAGAGCGCATTACACGACCTTCTATCCAAGCAAAGTTCAATTTAGGGCCAACGCTATTCAATTTAAAGTTAGTTCAAAAATCGCCTAGGGTTAGACGTAGGGTTATTAGGGTTTGCAGATTTGAAGAAGTTGAAAAGTTTTAATGGCACAAGCTCAAGCAATCAATCATAGACTAGTGCCTTGGGTTAATGGAGTCAATAGAAGCATGGCTAATGTTTTAGAAGGAGTTCAAACCTAAGGGACAAGAGGCTTAGGTTTAATGGTGTTGCTAAAGCAAGGCCACTCAATCCCAATCCTAAGAAAGAAAGACTTATCTAGGTGTAGCTAAAGCCAGGCCCAGAGCTTCAAATCTCTCCTTAAGACCTCTTGGCAAAACGGCTAACTTATAAGGATGTAAATCTAGGGCTTGAAAGTGTTGCTCAATACAAGGTTTCTATAAACCCTAGAAGTAAAACCCTAGGTGTAACTTAATTAGCCTGTGATCACTTCTTTTCTTCAATTTATGCTTAAAACTAGCCAAGACAAGAGGGTTAGTGTATTGCGGCTAGGCTAAACCTTCTCAAATCCAATGGTTAAAAGCTTATGCTATGGGGACATAAAGCCACTATGACCTAATTGTGTGTTGGCTCCCTAGGGTTCTCAAAGATCAAGTCATCACAACAAGATAAATGTAATGAATGTAAATGTTAGACTCACAACTATTCAATCAAGAAGCTTTGAAGAAGAACACTTACAAGATGATGTGAAGAAAACCAAATCCAACCCTATAGTTGTAAACCTTCCAATAGCATATAGCACCACTTTGCCAAAAATTAACTCCCCCAAGAGGTTAAGGCGCCACACCTCCAAAGAGACAAGAACAAAACCAAGAACAAAAGACTAGAAATGTCACTTTCCAATGAGAGCAAGTTATGTTAATTATCCAAAAGAGGGAAAAACATCCTCTATTTATACAATACTTTGACCTTAAATTTTAAAATAGGTCAACAAAATAGCCCATAAGGCTAACAGCTCAGCTTTTTAATCATTTGTTACTTTTTACATGCACGTCAAAATGAGCGTAAAAATCATAAGGCCAAGCCCCTCAAAAGGGAGACGTCGGCCCTTTTAGGGCTCAATAACCATCAAATGAGCAAGACGCTGCCCATCCTAGGGCTCCAAAGAAATATGTCAAACGTGACAAACAAGCCCAACATAGCTGCCACGCGCCCTAGAAGTCATCCATCCTGCCCTGATACCCTATCATCAAGGTCAACGTCCCATCTGTGAAGGGGCTGATCCCCATAGGCCATGGTCTCTCAAACGCCCGATGAGGGGGCGCCCTTCTTCCCCTTTGTGTACTGGCTCGCCACAAGATCGTCTCCGCCTTCCGCCACCCAACGTCTGGTCTGATGGGCTCTTCACCATGTAGGTCCGAATTAATCATCTCCCATGTGCACCGATCCTTCCGTACTGGGTTCACGGTATGGTCATTCCGCGACATCAAAGCTACCTGTGGGCTCATAGTCTTCAAAAGACAAGCGGTAAATAAATCACATTTCATCATTAAATTTATTCCACATATATGCACAAATATCTCTAACAAATCTTTGTATTATTCAAACCCTACACAAGCCCACTATGGGCAAAGCCAAAGCAAATCCAAAAAGGGCAACCTATTGGGCTAATACCACAAGAAAGGGAGAGTTTCCAGAAAGGGTTATTCAAACCATGTACAAAGTGACGGTTGTGGTTTAGGGATGTCTAGTCATACGAATCTAGGGTTGGTGTCGTTCTGCGCCTTTGTAGGAGGCTTTAGCCGTGCACTGGCCATAGATGGATGCATCTTTTCCAAACCCTTATTGCCTTATCTTTCTTTATTTATTTGCATTTTCTTTACTACAAGCCTTGATGAAGGGGACACTGACTTGGCTTGGTGCTGCAGCCGCATAGCCGCTACTCACTAGTATTCACAGAAATGAGAGGGTCTCGTGATGAGACTCCCTTCCTTTGGCCATGCAACCAAAGGTCATCACCGGCTTGGTAAACTGACATGGTGGCAATGTCATACCGCTAAATACCTATGAACATAATGGGTCAGTTCGTGAATCCTCCCATCCTCTTGGTTAGGTCTCGCATTTATTATTTATCATTTTCTTAGGGTCCTCATTTTATGAGAGGCTTTTTATTGCTGTTCTCCTCTGGGATCCCCCTATATGGCATCTCTAGGTTTTATTTTTTCCTATGGCTTTTATCTTTTACCAAATGCTTACCCTCCGGCCTTTTTAGCCCCTTCTTCCCACAAGACAAGATATACCCGGATGGTCATCCTAATGCATGAATTAGGGGAAAGGATGGATGAGTGGGGTTTTGAGATGAAAAGTGAGAAAAATGAGGGGAGCTGACGATGGTTCTCCAAACCCTCCTTTGGTGGCTAACTTAAAACCCATGAATACCAACTTGCTAAGCTACCCAATCAATCACCCCAACAAGGTCAAGTAGGATTAGTGTAAGATCCAAGTGCTTATCTCCCAAATGAAAGAGACTTAATGCATTACATACAGAGGGTTATAATGATCAACATGACACATACCATGATACCTCGCACCACCACCTCATGGAGCAAGAGCTCCCTCCGATGCAAGCCCAAGCCGGTAGTGATGGAGGCCGTATGGGATGCTGATAAGTCTGCCTCTCAGAAGAAGAAAGATGGGCCCTGCGGCCATGCTCAAGTCAACGCTTCTCTCGGTACTGGCGCGTCTAGGGACCATGTGGGCCTCCTCGACATGATCTCCAGTTATCCCTAGATCGGGGATAACAGTCCTATATACAATAATGGAACCAAGAGGTAAAGATGAATATATAATCATAGTGAAGACTTAGTCGACTCTGGGCCATAAAATTGATGCCCTCGGGGAAATAAACAAACTGTAGGATCCCTACTGAAAGGCAGAAACCCCCCCAAGATTTGAAGTGAGCTCTCGGAAGGGAAGCTCAAGTTGGTGGCTCTAGGAACTATGAGATAGTGCCCATCAAATATGAGGAATGACAATTGAGGCTAAATCATTGAAAAACATGTACAAATATCAATGTGTTGAGTACACAACACACCTAAACTTTTAAAATTTTGGGTACCACATTTTCTTTGATTTTTTGCATTTTCAATTGCAATGATTTCATGCATATCATATAGCTTAGCAAACATATTTAAGCCTTGAGAAAACCAAAATTTCTAAGTCCCTAAGCCTTATTAGTCCCTGCCGTAGGCATATAGGGACTATAGTGATCGATAATTCGTTGACCTCATATTAGCTTGTCCTTTGACCACAAATATTTGCATAATATCTAATGTTGGAACTAAAGAACAAAAAACATTGATTTTTATATAATAAAAAGTACCATATATGTTATGATCTGATTGAATAACAGATTGGAGGTCTTATTGCTGGCTTCATTATTCCCAATGTTTTATATGTTAGCATATCCAAACTTTTTGATCATATACGGTCTTTTTGAATCATATATTTTCTTATGCATTGCTTAAATGTGGATTAATGCTAGTGTTAATTTGAATGTTTGTCTTAGCATTTTCTGCTAGCTAAATTTATCCCAATGTTTGATATGCTAGTGTATCCAAGGTTTGATTATTTATTATTATTATTAAGTACTTAACGTACGTAAAGAGGCTCGCCACACACATTCTTTCTTAAATGTTTACACAACGCGAGGCCCTTGGATGGTTCTGGCATCCTTAAATGTTTATTTAACAAGCCTCAGAGCCTTAAATGTTTACTTAACATGCGTGTTACAATGCATTTTCCTCTGAGTTTTGGATACAATCTTGTATGTAGTGAATTTGGGCAGTTAGACTTGTTCTTGCAGTTCCAAATTCAAGAATAAAGTTTAAATAATAAAAATTTCAAAATTCCAAATTTACAATTAAAAACATTAAAAATAATATTGAATAAAGTTTAAATAATTGTTTATACTATTTACTCTAAATCTTGGTACATTGTTATAATATTCTATAAAGTACATAGTCTTATGACTGAAATGTTGGGTGCAATATGTCTATCATTGAAAAGTTAAAAAGTGAAAAGTGAAAAATAAAAATAAATATGAATAATTAATTGAATACAATTTAACAAAACATTATCACATATTAATAATGAATAAGATATTTAGTATTAATATTATAGGATAGATATCATTAATTTTAATTTATAGTTTATTTATTAATATTAATATAAAATGATATATACAAATATATATCCATTTTAACTCTAGAGTCAAGAAGGATCAATTTCTAGTTACAAACTTTTATTATCATAAGCAAAATAAAAATTCCAAAATTTCAAATTTACATTTAAAAACATTAAAAATAATATTGAATAAAATTTAAATAATTCTTTATACTATTCTTTAAGTAAAAAGTATTATAGCATTATATAAATTACTATAAATCTTAGTACAATGTTATAATGTTCTATAAATTACTAAATCTCATGTTGGCTTAGTTAGACGTGATACATAAGTATTATTATAAATGTGAATCCAAGACTCCACCAACTCGCTACTCCTGAATTGTTGGATGCAAAATGTATATAATGAAAGTGTTGGGTGCAAAATGTATATCACGGAACAAGCTGAACATGAAAAATAAATGTGAATAATTAATTGAATAAAATTTAACAAAACATTATCACATATTAATAATGAATACCATATTTAATATTAATATTATAGAATAGATATCATTAATTTTACTTTATAGTTTATTTATTAATATGACTGAAAGCGTAAAATGTTACTTAGTTGTTTTTCTGAAAGTTGTGAACCCAGGTATAGTGAAGCTTGCGAGTTCCAGTGGTCCGGGGTAGAATTGCAAATGACTAAAGTGCTATCTACAAAATGTGTATCACTGAATTGTTGGGTGCAAAATGTATATGACGGAAGTGTTGGGTGCAAGATGTATATCACAGAACATGTGGGACATGAAAAATGAAAAATGAAAAATGAAAAATA
>SNQJ01S0033574.1:13697-29462 GCA_010110895.2 Picea sitchensis | reverse complement strand
CCATGTCATCTATATGGACCGTACGATCTGCACAGTTAGCATGACACGTGGACTGTACGGACTGTACAATCATCCCCTTTTTTTTTTGCCTGTTTGACTTTTCGGACAGAACGCGATATCTTCTCCATACAGAGCCCGTTTGACAAAGTAAATATACCACCGGAATTAGGAAGATGATACGGACGCAATGGAACAGGTTTCGTCGCATTCTGAGCACTTTCATTTTTGAGCATTTTTCAAGCCCTATCAGGCTTCTGGATCACCCGTATTAAAAGGGAACTTGTAGGAAGAATGCTACCGCTGATCCACAGATATGGAATTGATAAATGATGGGAAAGAAACTATAATGCCTTCATATGTTAATAAGTGGAACTAAGAAGAAAATTGGTGGGAGTTACTCGAGAAGCGATCTTTTACTCAGAAAGATCAAGCGACCAGTACAAAATTTTCTGGGTTAAATTCTCGGAAGAATTTTTTTCACTGGATCAAGAGACTCCAAGAAGCTCCAGAGTTCCACAGATGGGTCAAGAAGATCTGTGCGTGGGATACCGACAAGTTATAATCACTCTAGAGGCTAGATTGTCTAGTCACGAGGGTCCTAGATTTCTGGGTTACTACTACGATAGAAGGATACATAATCGAATTTGCAGTTGAGAACCACCAGTCTTTCTCGCAAGCCAAGGAATTTTTCAAGAAAGGCCCAAGGGGAAGACTTGTAAGAGAGATCCCCCTGTGGATTAAAGCTTTCTTGGTGGAGGAAGGGATGTTGATTATGTCCCCGACCGAGATGGCAGTGTAAACACCTTCGCTTGGGGTAGGGCGAGACAGGGTGAGAGTCATGGCATAAAGAGAGGGGAAGGGTTCTTTGAAAAATGGGGGGGAAACAACAAGAAATAGATTCAAGAGATGATAAATCCTTGAAGAGAGCCGCCATAGTTGAGAAGTGGTGGCGCGGAAAAATCAAGAAAGCTGCAAGACAGTCTAAAAAGTTGAGGAAAGAAGGAAGATCGAGAGAAATAGAAGAAAGACAGATGGAAGAACTTCAGAGGATGAGAAGACATGAATGATTGGCTAGTCAAAGGTTAAATGAGAGAGAAGCAAGGAGAGAAAGAAGTCCCCAAGAGGTGGGTCGAGAAGGAGGAAGCACAAAGGTAAGAGAGGAGGAAACCGACATGAATCTTGAAGGAGAAAGAGAAGATTCAGCCCCGATAACAGGAGAGATCGAGAATCCGGCCTAAGAGATCGTCCTAGTGGAAGCTAACGAGACCCCCCAGACCAAAGAGATCTTCCCCAAAGCCAGTGGCGCCATCCCTGAATCACTCGTACCCCAAGTTCCCTCAATACAAGAAGTAAGTTCTATACTACCTTCTCATACAAGTTCTGTTCCAATACAATTAGTTAACCAGTCACAACCAGGAAGTGCGAGTATAGGGAGGATATTGGGATCCCCTGGTAGATCTCAAGCAGGTTCGTTAGGGTTCACATTGATACAAACAACAAGATCAACAATGACCAGCCATGCGGGAGGTTTGATTGCTCGTTACCCGAAATTTTGGGGTAAGGGAGATGAAGACATTGAACAACACTGGTTCTTGTGCGAAGCCATATGGAGGTCTAGAGGGACACCAAATGCGAACAAGTTGGTCAAATTCCAGACTACCCTGAGAGGTCGTGCTCTCAAATGGTACATGAATATCATTGAACCAGGAGTGCCAGGGACATAAGGTCAAGCGTTCACCCATGGCCAGGTATGGACGAGGTTTATAACAGAGTTCAAACTTCCCCAGTCAGAACAACATGCTCTGTCTGAGTTGCATGAAATCCAACAAAGAGAAGGTGAATTAGCCTGGGAATACATCCAGAAGTTCAAAGATGCCATAGGGAGGTTGGCACACCCAATCCACGAAGAACATCAAAGGGAATGGTACATTCATGGGCTACTACCTCTCACTTGGATTCCGCTAACAGAACAACGAATAGCCACGTTGACAGATGCCTTGGAATAATCGATGAATATTGAAGCCATGGCGGGATACCCTGGAATATTGAGAGTAACCCGACCCCCAGTAGACGCTAATCTAGCGCAACTACAAGGACAAATATCAACCCTTACAGAAAATATTCAAGAACTGACGATACCCAGATAGGGACGACCACAGGTTTGGTGCACTGGATGCTATACAGAAGGTCATTTGGAAAACGAATGCCCATGAGGGAGAGGGCTGGGACCTCCCCAAAATCTGTTGGAAACCCCACCAGGACCTACAGGAGGAGTTTCACAAGTATCGACGAACCGACTATTTCACCATCCCGCCCCATATCACGCGTTCCCAGGAGGTCAAGCATCAGTGACATTGGAGTATTGTGAGATTTTTTGAAACCACAGGCATGGACCAAGATAGTGCCCCATCATACAAAAAAATTTGACGGTACCAAACACAATCCATTGCGAGTTCTGCGCATCTACTACACATACTACCAACCAATGTAGGGCATTGGATGCACTGGCAGACATGCTAGACCATACAACATTCAGGGTAAATGAAAACCCTCAAGGACCAGGATGAGGCCGAGGAGGTGGAGTTGGAAGAGAGTTCAGAGGAGGAAAAATTGGTGAAAGAGGACCGAGCAGATGTTATAAGTGTGATGAGCAGGGTCACTTGGCTAGATATTGTCCTCATCTAAGGCGGCCATGGTGTTCTCACTGCAGAACCAACAAAAATGCAACTGAAGACTACCCGGATCTAATTGCAAAATGGGAAGACATGGTACAACAAAGAGGAAATAACCTTATTAGTTCATAGATCAAAAAGATTTCTAAAGAACAATTGTCGAATCTTAACATCGTCACTCGAGGAGGCATGAGGATAGGAGCTGGTGCTGATGATCTACCCCAGATTCAGAAGGAAATACCTAAGGCAGACAGGTACGAACCCCTAAAACAAAAACTGTTCTTTAAATATGCCATAGAAGCCTTCCAGAGCATTCCTAGTTGTGAAACACAAGAGAACCCCCCTCAGCCGGTTGTATATCCTAAGGCAGCACAAGTACCTTCTTCACCCCCTGCACCCAGAAACCCTACAGGCATACCAAGACAACCTGAGAAACATCAAAATGTAGTTGACATCTGGTTTCAATTATTCTCTGACATTCTGGGGAATGACCAACTGACAGAGAAGTTGCGCAATGCACTGTACCTAGTCTTAGAAAATGAAGAAACCTTCGAAGCAAGGATTAGGGCTAACCTTCTTGAGAAGAGCACTCAAAGAGTGCAATGAAGAAAAGTAAGAACTAGAAAATAATTCCGACGGGTAGCCCGGTTAGATGACTTCGAAATTAAGGACGTCATGCTAGACCTAGGGTCAGATGTGAACATTCTGCCCAAGAAAACCTGGGAATCCCTAGGAAAACCAAGACTAGCATATTCCCCAATTCAGCTAAGAATGGAAAACCAATACTGTATCTTTCCCATAGGAATACTGGAGAATGTGGAAATCGATGTAGCAGGAGTAAAAACAGTGGCTGACTTTGAAGTCATTGAGATCATGGGAGACAAGGACCCCTACACTGTGCTACTTGGCATCGATTGGGCCTACGAAAATTACATAGTAATTGACTTAAAGAAAGATACCATGACTTTTGAAGCTACGAGAATCAAGGTTGTTCAACCTTTAGATCCATATGTAGGACCCAGGTACAGAACCAATGAACAATAATATGGAAGGAGAAGACCTAGAACATTTATACACCATAACAGCCGGGACAAGAAATGATTATATAAATCCTACTGCGGATGGATCAGTAAGCTGGAGAAGTATACAATAAGCATATGAAGACTTAGAACTAGATTTTGATAGTTGGAAACAAGGTTCGCACGAAATATTCTCAAGAAGGTGCGTAACTATCATAATGACCAGATGGATTGGGACTGAAGTCAGAGAACACCCAGTATATGATGGCACCTCAGACCTAGGAAAATTCTTTCAGAGCATGGAAGAGAAAGTGAGAGAGGATCAACAAATCTTGGCACTAGATATCACTTTCTAGAACAACCCCGCCAGAGGGTGGGCTACGCACAAAACTGCACTTAAAACTTGAGACGAGGTGAAGCAAGCTCTCAAATATAGGTTCTGGAATAAGGAACAGCTGGAATCAGAGATACAGACGGACCCCCATGCCACACAATTTTTCATTGGAGAATCGGACCCTAGAATACACATTGAACAGTGTGTGATACAATGGTAGGTTGTAGAGATACCCTCTCTCTTCTGGGTTTAGGTATTCCCCGATTCCCCAGGCCAAATTCTGAAAGCTTGGTTTATACATGAGGAAACCAAAAGACAGACCAACGATTAGTGAACACTGGAAGCTCAATTTTGCAAAGACTTCTCGTTCACAAGTAAGTACCCCGAGCTTGAACCAGTCCTGCAAAATATTAAATAACTTCTTTTTACAACCAATCATGAAAATAGATCAGACTTTATAGTATGTCCCAAGCATACCCAAGAACTTCAGACCAAACTCCACTTACTTATGACCGGAAAGCCTATAGAATGCTATCATATTAGTAAAGCTTCAGAAATCCTAGATGAATTAGAAGAACTGAGAAACCTAGCCATCAAAGAGACTGAGGGAAATAGGGAAATCCAAAACACCATACCTAGTCAGACCGATAGTTCCTACAATCACCCGTTAAAACTGCAGAGACTCAACATAGGGAATGAAGAGAAACCCAAGATAGCTCTGGTGGGTGATTACTGGGATGAGC
The DNA here is from genome assembly GCA_010110895.2 of Picea sitchensis. Classification (NCBI taxonomy): domain Eukaryota; kingdom Viridiplantae; phylum Streptophyta; class Pinopsida; order Pinales; family Pinaceae; genus Picea; species Picea sitchensis. Next base: position 24,694 of record SNQJ01S0033574.1, on the reverse strand, counting down.
AAACTAGTAAGAAAATACATACCTTACTGTGAGAATATGAAGATTTGTTTCCTAAGACTTTTTTAGAATTAAAGGGAATCAAAGGAGTTTTGGGAGAAATGAAGATTGAGATAAAACCATGATCCAAGCCTGTCAGACATAGGCCATACTGTCTTAACCTAAAAGTAAAAGAAAAAGTTAAAAAGGATATTGATAATATGTTAGAATCAAGTCTTATTTTTCCAGTAGAAGAAGCAGAATGGGTCAACCCGATAGTCGTTCAAAGCAAGAAAGATACCGAATACATTAGAGTATGTGTAGACTACAGGAGCCTCAACTCTACATGTGTGCACGACCCTTTCCCAACACCCTTTACTGATGAGGTCCTAGAACAGGTTGCAGGGAAGGAAGCATACTCATTTACGGACGGATTCTTAGGATACCATCAAGTTAGGATTGCTGAAGAGGACAAGAGAAAAGCCACCTTCATCACCGAATGGGGATCGTTTGCATATAATGTAATGCCATTTGGTTTAAAGAACGCCCCTGCAGTTTTCTCCAGGATTGTGATAACAACCTTTAGAGAGTTTATCCACAAGTTCATAGAGGTCTATATGGATGATTGGACAGTATATAGCCTTCTCAAGGAACACGTAGCACTACTGAGGCTAATGTTCGACAGATGCAGGGAGTTAAAAATATCACTAAACCTTAGGAAGTGTATATTCTGTGTGCCACACAGAAATCTGTTGGGCCGCATAGTCTGCCAAGAAGGAGTATTGGTAGACCCAGCTAAAGTAGCAGTCATTGTGAATATGCCGCCACTTATGAGTGGAAAACAACTACGCCCCACACTTGGACACACATGGTATTATCGTTGGTTCATCCAAAGATATGCCAACATTACTACACCTCTAGAAAACCTCCTGAAAAAGGATGAAACGTTTCGATGGAATCTTGAGTGTGACAAAGCATTCAAAACACTTAAGGAAAAACTCAACACAAAATCGATTATGATATTCCCAAATTGGAAGAAAGAATTTCACATGCATGTGGATGCTTCAGGAATTGCCTTAGGAGCTATCTTAACACAACCAGGAGATGGAGCTATGGATCAGCCTATATACTTTTCGAGTTGGAAGCTGTCGCAAGCAGAGCACAACTATACAACGACCGAATGGGAAGGCCTAGAAATGATCTACACTTTACAGAAATTTAGACACTATCTGTTAGGATCTCATTTCAAACTCTTTACTGATCATTCATCATTAAAATACCTAGTTAACAAACCTGTGTTGGAAGGAAGAATTTGCAGATGGCTATTGTTATTTCAAGAATTTTCCTTTGAAGTCATCATCAAGCCAGGATGATGCAACGTCGGACCCGACCATCTATCTAGACTAGAGTCAGGAGAAAGTGGCAGAGAAGTCGATGATAAACTCCCAGATGCACATTGATTCAGGATCGAGGCAATACCAAAATACCTAGAGGACATAACAACCTTTCTCATCACAGGGGCCTGCCCTGAAACATATTCCGCAACCCAGAAATTCCATATGGTTGTCAGAGCAACAGATTACCAGTTGATTGTCAAACAACTGTATAAACTAGGACTAGACAGTATCCTCATGCGCTGTGTCCTAGATCATGAAAGGTAGGATATACTCTGGGAATTCCATAGTGGAATTGTAGGAGGACATGTAGGAGGAAAGACAATGACACATAAATTTATATAGGCAGGACTTTGGTGGGAAACACTTTACAAGGATGCAAAAGCATACGCTAGATCGTGTGACGTTTGTCAACGGGTGGGTAAACTGTCACATCAAGATGAATTACCACTACAACTAGTTAGAGCTCTACAGACATTTGAGAAATGGGCAGTTGACTTCATTGGGCCCATCAAACCCACTGCCAAACATTCGAAGGCAAGGTACATCATTACCACAACTGACTACCTTACTCATTGGGCCGAAGAAGCAATAGTACAGGACTGTTTGATGGATACAGCTGCTAGGTTCATTTTTGAGAATATCATTACCCACTTCGGATGTCCCAGGAACCTAACTAGTGATCAGGGAACTCACTTCATTAGCAACACTATAGAAACACTTACCGCTGAATCTCTGATTCAACATCACAAGAGCAGTCCATACCACCCACAGGCCAACGAAATAGTTGAAGCCTTCAACAAAATTCTGGAAAAAAGGACTAACAAAGGTCTTTTGTGCAAACCGAGAGGACTGGGATGATAGATTTCCAGTGGTATTATTGGACTACAGGACAACCACAAATAAAATCCATAGATATACACCGTTCTAGTTGGTTTACAAAAAAGAGGCAGTGGTGCCCGTAGAGTTCATCACACCAAGTCTGTATATTGCACAAGCCACATGTATGACAGACAAAGAATCAGTGGCACAGAGACTTGCGAAGCTACAAGAACTCAAAGAAACCAGATTTCTAGCAGATTTCCATCAGTCGGTTGAAAAGGCGAGACAAAAATCTTGGCATGACCACCACATCAAGACCAAGGTATTTGCACAAGGGGACAAGGTGTTACTTTATGACAACCAATACTAGATGCACCCTGGCAATATGCGCATGCACTGGTTGGGACCCTTCATAGTTGTAGAGATCCGACCACCAGGAGTAGTCCAACTTGTGCAACTGGATGGTATGCTATGACCAGGATGGGTGAACGACGCTCGCCTGAAGCCCTACCTATCTCGAAACTGAGAAGAGTGGGAGTCGCTCCAATCTGATGGAGCTTGTACAATAGTTAGATTTGAGTTTTGTTTTTCTTTCTGGAGTTTTGTAAATTCAGTTAATAATGTCCATGAACGCAGTGGGGCGCCATAATACACAGTTTATCTGCTTTGTTTAAGTGTTGGTTGATACATAATTAACGACTCAACAATACAGAATCTGAAGCATGAGAAATTCTAGTAATATCCGTCATTAAGGATGACAGGGACAAGCCTTGTGGTCGGAGGCACCCTGAATCCAAATCCAATAAGAGTTAAAGGCCACGCACACCCAATCTAGTCACAACCTTTATTGCTAGTCCGATACCCTGAATGTCACCCGTTAATCCATAAAGCCGCATTATGACAAGATGCCATTGAAATTCGCGTTGGGACACCCACCCGTCAAGTAGAAAGGTCTCAATTCGGCCACGTCCCTATTCCACTCAAATGAGTAAATACTCACATCGCCCAATCAGATTTCCCTTGATCAAATCGTCTCGTTGGACAACTCACACCCTACTGCATCCATACAATCATCATGAGGAGCATTTATTATTAAAACATACCCATTAAATCTAGACAAAAGACTCTCAACACTCAACCGAGAATGTATTGCGTCTAAAAATGAGCATAACCATTTCCACACTCAGCAGTCTGAACCAGTAGAGACCTTTACAAAATCCGAACACATAGCCTAGCTCTTATCTGCCACAGACATGTAGATGCTGAGAGCTACAGGAAGCCGAAGTGACATGACGAAAGAAGTAGTACCAGATGAGATCTGCGACCCCCGGGTCGAGATCATAGGTGACCTCAAAGGGAAGGTAGAGCACATCAAGCTGCTCGACCTTGACCTCATAGATTTATATTTGTTCCCACAGATGCACCCAGACGTCTTTTGGGAGCTAGCCTCGGATGGAACTGGAGATATACATTTTATACCGAAAAATGAGTTCATTAATTTGTTTAACTCCACCATCATGAACCTTAGATACTTACCAGTCTTCGACACCACAGGCGACATGGCGTGCTGTACAAAATTTTTGATAAGCAGAATGCACGACATAATCCTATGGTTGGATAAGTGATATCCAATCCATGCACAGGACATCCAACAACTTACTGGACTATCCTCCAAAGGAGAGGATGTGTCAAAGGGCTTTCAGAGACCTAGTAAGCATGGGAAGAAGAAAGGCGAACTTATTATGTACGAGAGGTTTAACACCAAGCGAGGCGGACGCACAACAATCATTGAGCCAATATTACCCGAACCAGTCCGAACTGGCTGCTACGTCATCACCAACAAGGTTATGAGGTCCTATTATAAGGGAGAATGCACCCTGGATGCACTATCTGTTGCTGAATTTTGAAATCATGGAGCAATATTCAATTGGTGTAGTTTCCTGCTGGAGGAATTACTCATAGCTTGCGATGAGGCACAGAAGAAAGGAGGCACCTTTACCTATGGATACCTACTTGTGGCATTCAAAATGCTCAAGTGGAAGTCACCGATGGGCCGACAACCGACAATATCAAACAAAGGGAATTTAGTGAAGATGTTTGAGCCATGGTAGGTCAAATCAGACTTAGAAAACACATCGCTCAACAATGTAACATTTTCCAAATGGTATAATGATATGATCGATGCGACACAGAGGCCACGCATCCCATAGGAGATCCTCAATAATAACATGATGAATATTGCATTCAACATGAACATACCCAATACAGTTGTCTGGCCGAGGCATGCTAGCCGAGAATGTTTTCACACATGGATGCTACCATTTTATCTGGATGAAGAATATTTCGACAAGGAGGTCATGTCATGGCCATGAGTTAAACGTGGCCCATGAAAAACAAGTGTGCATTATAGTTTGCCAGCCAAGCTTCTCAAGAAGAAAGACAGGGAAGAAGGAGAGGGACCGAGCTCAGGCCTCGAGCAGAAGAAGCTAGATGCGCCAGTACAGACCAACTCCGAGGAGGAGGAAGAGGCACAATAGTTGGTGCACAAGGAAAGAGCAGCCCGTTGTAAGCTGTCAGACAATGTCGTGCTATCAGGTTTTCAAGTTAACCAGATATTGGGCATTGTGTTTAGGACCGAACCGTTACAGAAGAAGCAGAGAACTGGCATCTCCTCGAGAAAAACCCTAAATCCACAACCCCTTGCATCTGCTTCTCCCCGCACCTGTGCCACGACTAAAATCACCATTGTCATTGATATCCAAGATGACCTAGAGCCTGCAACATTTCCATCCACATTCATCATTGAGAAACCCCCACCACCACTCAAACTACCAAATATCTTCACCACCACCCCACATCGGACCACAACTTCATAGATGATGCAGTTTCACCACCCAGACACAGAGTGGAAAAAACCCCCATAGAAAATCAACGAAGTCCCCAATCCCAGCTCAGAAATTCCCAACCCTAACCCCAAATCTATGGAGAAAACTACGATTCTAGATGTTTCAAACTCGAGCACCCAGGGACAAAAACATGAGTCATCAACAAAGGACGAAGCCACTAGAAGAAGAAAAGAGCCAAAGCTGACTGTGAAAAACAAATCACCTCACCACCTAAGGGTGAGGAGGCCCAAGAAACCATGATGTAGGATGCAGGAGTGCCATAGGACACAAAGATACCAGATGCACCCAATGAGCCAGACTCAACAATGACACAAGATACGACAACCACGTGAGCATAAATGGAGCAAGTCCTCCAAAACCCCCAACAATGTGCATAATTGATGCAGCTCTGCATCACTAGAACATAGGTACTGATGCTTCTACTCGAATATCTAAGACTGAGGATCGCACTAGTGCCACCTACAGAGGAGGAGGTAGAAACCCATTCAGACCACTCAACAGCCAACAGACTCCCTCTACAGACGAGAGCACCTACTGATGCAGCTCCTTCAGCTACAAACCTGGTATAGTGGCCAACATCACAATTATTTGGGCTAATCAGAGCCTCCACAGATCAACTAGAGAAAAGACTCCAGGATGTCGAGATCTCAACCGAGCTTTCCAGAAAAGAACAGTTAGTTGAACAAGCATGTAGAATGGTGGAAAAACATGACAAAATCCTAGCTGAGCACAAACTGGAAAACTTGTAGAATCCTGGCCCGAGATTCGGAAGGTTGCACCCGACTTACCAGAAGCCAACGAGATAACAGAACCAGAGCAACGGATCGAGCTGATACAAGTGGCATGGACACAGCTCGCGACACACACAGAGCAGATACAAGAAAAGTTACAACAAGTCCAGCAAGAAGCAGAACAATAGCCTCGGTAGCTACAGGAACAAATGCATAAGATAATACTGCAAGGTAACAATGCCTGAGCAACACTACACAAACAGACCATGGACTGCGCTAGAATATTTAAGGAAGTCAACAATTGGATGGGTATCATTGCTCGATGAAATCAAGTCTTGGAGGAAGTGCGCACAAAGATCTAGGTTCTCAACGAGGAAGTTGCGGTCACAATGGACCCCATGGAGCAGCAGCAAAAGTTCCACCAAATTCAGCAGGCCGATAACGAACTAAATTCCTTCTACGAAGCACAGTCAGTAGCCAAGAAAGAGCTGCGTGAGTTTCGAACGGTGATTCAAACCGCCTATATGCAGATGCACCAGGTTGATGCAACAACTGACTCTGAATGGAACTCATTGGTTGCAACCAAGACAAAGGAGAAAAACAAAGAGATGACCCAACAGTTCTTGGTCGAAGCATCACTCCTTGCTCGAAAATGGCAGGACAAAGTTGAAATATTTCATGGAGTAAATCACAGAGCATTAGAGTTCGTTCCAAAATTGGGCCCTCCGTTTGATGAAGTGAAGGAGGAAAAGACACAAATAGAAGAGATTAAAGAAGAGAAAAATCCGGATCAGGGAAAGCAACAGTTGCTCCTAGATAATGTGAAGGAACCAAGTGCTTGACTCGAGGACGAGTCAAGGATTGTGGTCGGAGCCTATTGGGCCTTTCATTTTTGAGAAAGAATTGCGCAAGTGTTGGTCGCGCAACCTCCAATCAGAGGCCAGAAGGAAGAACAACATAGAATAGTTGCAGAAGCCAGCACAACACCAGCTAAACAAAAAACAGTTGCAACATAACAAGAAGAGGTGCAAGCCGAACAAGAAGACATAACCCAACTATACATAGGACAAAATATAATTGAAAAAGGGTTGATTAGTTCTCTCATTCATTTTTGGTCATTAGCTGATGTTGTTAAGTTGAGTTGTGTCACTCAGAGTCATGTCCATGGGAATTGTCCAAGGTTTTGTTGTAAATCAAGAAGAAGTAGAGTTTGTAATAAATGCAACCTACTGGCTGGGAAATCAGGATTCTATGGCTGGTCTGGAGCCAAGAGTCTGTACTATACTTTCTATGTAATGTTGAGTTTGTAACATAAGAAAGATCTTTGATGATGATATGAAGAAGAATTAAATTTTCAAATCTGATGTGTCTTTACATGGTTTCTTATGCGTTTTAGTCTTTCTATATAGATTATGAGTTATAATTGCTGCTCTTATGGTTAAATGGTGCTCTCAATACCAATAGGTTTTGTTCTTACATTTAGATGTTTCTGATATGATAATGTTGATTGCACAAGAACTGAAGTGAGTTCCGAGTACTCTATGGATCTTCTGTAGACTTCTCCCTGCCCTTCCCTATCTATCTGTCTCAACAACGCTTTGGGTGAGAATTCTTCTCTTCGGAGGGGATGAAAATGCCAATGCTCTAGACTACAAGGTGCCTTTTGTTGGTAACCTGAGAAGGACCCTGGTCTGAACAAACTCGCACCAACAATATACATACCTCTATAAGTTGGAAACTATCTTCCCAACAGCAAAATTTCCTGGAACCTTGGAGGTGTGATCCTCTATGATAAGTAGAATTTTTTCACCTTTAGGAACATAGAGCTTGTCTATATTGTAGAGAAACATGTTCTGGAGATGATATTATCCTTATTGCCACCTTCTTCCACATGAATTTGACCCTGTAGTTATTGAAACACCTCTTTAAAGTCATCATCTTTCATGTATTCCTCTTTGTATGAATCATGGGTAAAATGCTCCATGTGAATAAGAGTTACCAAAGATGCAATATTGGATGTAGGTGGCCTTGAAAACAAAAAAATATTAGTGTTTCTTTGACGACTAGATGAAATTTTTGCAAAAACCCTCTCCACTTCTTGTGTCTGGTTTGCTAAATCTTACTCTGGGCCTACAAATAATATAGTGGCTAGTGATATGTGTGGACAATGGTTTCCTTTCCCATCATATAGTTCTTCCACTTCTTAACAAATTGAACTAGGGAATAAATTTCCTTATCATATGTAGGGTAGTTTAGGAGTCCATCATGATACATTTCAAAATGATAGCATACTAGCTAACCTCCCTACATCAATACCAATCCCATATAATATACACTATCATCTGTCTCCACTTCAAAAGTATTCTTCAAGTTGGGAAATGAAAAAAATGGTGCTTAACTGATCTTCCATTTCATGTCATTAAATCTTCTCGTTGATTCTTTCCCCACTGGAAACTCTTACCACTAGCTATTATAGCATGAATTGAAACAAATACAATTGAAAAGGATGCTATAAAATTACGTAGGTTTTGTAATGCCATAAAAAATCTACTAATTTTAGTTAGATTAGTAGGAACTGGCCACTTGAAGATGGAATCCATCTTCGTGGGATCTATCTTGAGTTCCCCTCCACCAATCACATACCCTAAATACACCAATGACTGCTGAGAAATATCAATTTTCTTAAGGTTATCTAACAACTGATTCTTTTTCAAAGTGTATAACACTTGTATGAGATGTGAGATATGATCTTCCTAGGTAGAGCTATAAATCAATTGTTGGATTACTGAGAGGGGCGGTGACTCAATAATGAACAATTTATGCCACTTATTAATCATTTTAACCAAAATATGTATTCCTTTAACTTATTCAACAATGTTCATCAGTTCATCATTAATATGTTATTGCATCATATAACATTAACATCCATCAGTGCATAATAAACAATAATAGACACATCCACACAATGCACAATACACCAGTATTTTACGTGGAAACCCAATGCAGGAGGAAACAAAGAATGATTTTCTTATATGCATTTAAGAATTACTTTCAAGGAAGCACCAAATTCCAATCCTCCAGCTCCAACTGGAAGGGGGCTCCAATCCCCTAGTTTCTCATGCTACAACCTGAGGGAAGCTCCAATTCCCCAATTCTCTGGCTAAAACTAGAAGGAGGCTACAACCCCCTACGTTGTCCAACTACAACTGAAAGGTGGATATAACCACCTATTTCTCAGGATCCAACTTGAAGGAATATCCAACTCTCTGATTCTCCGGTACAACCCACAAGGAGGCTACAACCCCCTTTCCTTTCCATGTTCTACTGTCCTAGAATATAAGTGCYAGATAGATGATGAAACCATTGCCACACTATCATTGTGAGATATACCACTGTAAACATGTACCAATATATGAAACCAACTTGTAACAAACCTGTACCAATAACTTGTGATCAACCTGTACCTGTAATCAACCTGTACCAACAAAAACCAACAGGTACATGACCTGTATATTCTACAACTCATGTATGTATGTGAACTATCTATATTGTAGCCTGCATATGTATGCGACCTGTCTATAATTAATCCTGTGTACAACTTCAGAAGGATAGGATTCTCACTTTTTGAAACTCAGACCCTTTGCTGCCTCTGTAACATAAACCTGCAACCTGTCCCAACCTGTACCAATCAACCTGTACTAATCAATATGTACTATCAACCATGTACATCAACCACTTACACAACCTATAACATCACAAGTGCATCAACTATGCACATCAAAATACATCATAACCATCACCAAGACCAAGATGTACTTTTACTAATATATCAATATATCTATGCCACATCATCCATATACCATGTGTTAACAATACTACTAGCAAGTGCCTCTAACCATGCACCAAAAATGTGTTGAAATATTGTAACTTCTAAGAATATTCTAATTATATTATAGATCAAATTCTCTTTTGTGGATTGATCATGTCGGGTCTTGTATAAGACCAAATCCCCTTCTGTGGATTGGTCAAACCATATTTATATGGTGGTATTTGTAAAGTCGGCCCCTAGGGTTTATAAAGTGGTTTTAAACACTCTTGGAAGAAATCATCCCTACTAAGTGAAAAGACATAACCCTAGCGCCTCCTCAACTAGTATTTATAAGTGAGGATTGCGCCTCACTTATTCATTCATTCACTCACTCATCCAATGCACATATCTTGAAGGAAGTTGCAGTTGTAGGAGGAATGAGAAGTGAGGTGCATCCTCGGTCTTGGTTTATCTTTGGTGTTTTGGTCTTAGTTTTGGAATTGTATTGGAAATCTATCATCGAGGAAGTTTTGCTGGGTTTTCTCCCCCATGAGGATTTCCTAGGATAAAATGTTGTGTACCTTGTGATTGTGTTTCTTTCAGTGATCCTCTTTATGTTGTTGTTTTGGAAATTCATTGAATGCTCTAGTAAATTGGAAATAATCTAATAACAACATAAAAACTAACATGATATCAGATCTTGAATGCATAGAGCACCTTTCACTGGGTATCTAAAAACATCATTATTTCGGTACAAGGAAATTAAGGATTTTTACAGAAGAGGAATTTATGACCAAAACCTATCTAGGGAAGTGTGCCCTACCCTAGTGAATCCTTTGGCAGCTTGATCACACCTTTTTAGTGGCCACACTCTCTAAAAAGTCAAACCCTATTTTTTTCTCGTACCAGAAAACCAGAAAACTAGGAAACCAGAACCAATACCAGTACCAGTCCAAAATTTTGCAGATCAAGTTTAAAGGGGTAAAACTTGGAATTTTCAGAAATGGTAAGCTCCATCCAACTCGCCTCAACCCAACACATCTCTTGGTAAGTTCAGATGCATTTTCTGAGCAATTTCATTTTATGGTCATTTTCCTAGCTCCGGGTTAACATGTATGCAAGCACCAAGCTTGTTGACAAGTTATAAGGTGTGGAAATTTCCATGTCTAGAAGTACATAATTGGACTCATTCTTGAAGATAATGACCTTTCAAAATTCATAAAAGAAAATGTACCAGAACCCAAAGAAGAAGCAACCAAAGAGAAGTATAAGAAGGATATGATTAGGGCCAAAAGGATAATTGTAGATTCCATTAAAAACCACTTGATCCCTCAAGTGTCTTCCATGATTACTCCAAAAT
>SNQJ01S0033574.1:0-13687 GCA_010110895.2 Picea sitchensis | reverse complement strand
ACCCAAAGAAGAAGCAACCAAAGAGAAGTATAAGAAGGATATGATTAGGGCCAAAAGGATAATTGTAGATTCCATTAAAAACCACTTGATCCCTCAAGTGTCTTCCATGATTACTCCAAAATAGATGTTTGATGCCCTAACCAGAATGTATGAAGGAAAGAACATCAACTGAAAGATGAACTTGAGAACCCAACTCAAGAATACAAAGATGCAAAAAGGATAAATAGTTCATGACTATTTCTCTAGGGTTTCTCAATTCAAGGAACACTTAGAAGAAATTGGAGACAACTTAGATGAAGATGAAATCATAATGAAAACTCTTAATGGTCTCACAAGACCTTGGGAGGCCTTCATCCAAATTATCTTTGCAAGAAAAGAGAAAATCCAATTTGACAGTCTTTGGGAAGAATGTGTTCAAGAAGAAGAAAGAGTGGCCAACCGAGAAGTTGTACTATTAAGGGATGAAGATCAAGCCCTAGATGCTCATTCTAAAGGAGGAAAGAAAATGTATCATTTCCAAAAGGATACCCACCCTCATAAAAAATATCACTCTCCAAAGAGATTCACCCACTTTCATAAAGAATCTCACTCTCCAAAGAGATTCCATAAATATCATAAGGGCCAAAGAAAGGAAAAAGATTTGTCCTCTTATGAATGTTGTCATTGTGATAAGATGGGACACATTGCTAAGAATTGTCCTACCAGAAGGGAAGAATTCAAGAAGAAAAATAACAAAAGACATCATGCCCATGCAATTGAAGATGATGAGCCACCCAAGAAGTTAACTAAATAAGAAATTGAATATTATGTTTTGTGATACCTGGAGAAGATAATTGTCTCTTAAGCACATGACAGGAACTCCAATGAGAATGAAGGATGCATCCTATTTACTAGAAGAAGGAGATTTTTACTTGTCCACTCATATGTATGCGGTCCAATGCCATCCACCTCTCTAAGTGGGTATGTATACTATGTATCATTTATTGATGATTGCTCTCGTAAGAATTGGGTTTCTTTCTTGAAATCAAAATATGAAGTACAAAAAAATTTCAAGGAATTCAAAGCCTTGGTAGAAAACCTCCCCGAAAGAAAAATCAAGACACTCAGGTCAGATAATGGAGGAGAGTACACCTCAAATGAATTTGGAATCTTTTGCAGAGATGTAGGGATTAAGAGGGAGCTCACTACTCCCTATAATCCTCAACAAAATGGTGTAGTAGAAAGAAAGAATAGAACAATTATGGAAGTAGTAAAGACGATGATTCGTGATCAAGATCTTCCAATGCACTTATGGGATGAAGCAACAAGATTTTTTTTTTATGTCCAAAACAAATTATGCACTTGGACTCAAAACCCCCGAATAAATGTTCACCGGAAAGAAGATATAAGTAATCCATCTCAAAATATTTGGTTGTCCAATATTTCTACACATTCCAAAAGAAAAGAGAACTAAGTTGGATCCCTTAGGAAATACGGGAATATTTGTTGGATACTATGAGGTCTCTAAGGCCTTCATAATTTACATACTAGGTTACCATCATATTGAGACCAATAGATATGTAACCTTTGATGAATATGCAACACTCAAGAGATCAAGGAAATGCCATCTTGAAGAAGTATATGAAGAAGAACCTGTAGCTCCTAGAGTTTCATAACCCATGAAGGAAGTTACAATTACCCATAATGATGAGATTCCAGAAGATCATGATAAGAAAAAATCTCAAGAACCTTTCCGTATGACAATCTCTAACAAGAGAAAGACAACTTGGGCGAGAGAAATTATTCAAGATGCATAGAAGTATGGTGCCCCAGAAGGAACCATGAGACAAAGAAAGAAACCTAACCATTCTCCAAATATATGGCCTTGATGTGGGATATTATAGAAAAGGAACCTACTTTATTTGAAGAAGCCATTCCGAACAAAGTGTAACAACCCTAATTAATTCTTTAATTATGATGATTAATAAATATTAGTTTAATAAATTATTAAAATAAAATTTTTTTGAAGACTTATTTTATAATATAATTCTTATTGGTAGATGGACCAATTTATGGGGGGGGGTATAAAGTGGTTGAGTGATTAATGAGGGGAAGGCGGTTGGATAAGGGAGGAGAAAGAAGATAAGGCAGGGGAGAGGACTCGGGAAGGAGGATCGTTTTTTGAGTAATATTTTCAATATTAGGAGAAGGTGAGAAATTGGGAGATAAAGGAGGAAGGAAGGAAACAGTTTGGGGGGTTGCATCAGTTTTTGCTTACAACTTGCTTGAGGACTCTCACAGGGGCAAGTGTTGCTGGGAATTTTGGGCTCGGGGGCCAGGAAACTATAAGGAATCCTGGGGCTAGGGAGCCAGATAGGCTGTTCCTAGGTGGCTGGGAGGTTAATCAGTTTGAGCAGGATTCATCACCTTCAGTCCAACTTTAGTTCAACATCAGGTTGAGCTTCAGTTGAACATCAGTTTGAGGTAAATACATTTCATTATCATTATTATTATGTTGTTGTTGATTATTATGTTGTTCATTGTTGTTATGTTGTTCATTATTATGCTGTTCATTTTTCATTCTGCTGAACATTGTTATTATGATGAATAGTAAATAAAGAAGAAAAAATGTTATAATTTCTATATTTAGATTTATGTTTTATAAAAGAAAATGTACCAGAACCCAAAGAAGAAGGAACCAAAGAGAAGTGTAAGAAGGATATGATTAGGGCCAAAAGGATAATTGTAGATTCCATTAAAAACCACTTGATCCCTCAAGTGTCTTCCAAGAATACTCCAAAATAGATGTTTGATGCCCTAACCAGAATGTATGAAGGAAAGAACATCAACCAAAAGATGAAATTGAGAACCCAACTCAAGAATACAAAGATGCAGAAAGGATAAATAGTTCATGACTATTTCTCTAGGGTTTCTCAATTCAAGGAACAATTAGAAGAAATTGGAGACAACTTAGATGAATATGAAATCATAATGAAAACTCTTAATGGTCTCACAAGACCTTGGGATGCCTTCATCCAAATTATCTGTGCAAGAAAATAGAAACTCCAATTTGATAGTCTTTGGGAAGAATGTGTTCAAGAAGAAGAAAGAGTGGCCAACCGAGAATTTGTACTATTAAGGGATGAAGATCAAGCCCTAGATGCTCATTCTAAAGGAGGAAATAAAAGGTATCATTTCCAAAAGGATACCCACCCTAATAAAAAATATCACTCTCCAAATAGATTCACCCACTTTCATAAAGAATCTCACTCTCCAAAGAGATTCCATAAATCTCATAAGGGTCAAAGAAAGGAAAAATATTTCTCCTATTATGAATGTTGTCATTGTGATAAGATGGGACACATTGCTAAGAATTGTCCTACCAGAAGGGAAGAATTCAAGAAGACAAATAACAAAAGACATCATGCCCATGAAACTGAAGATGATGAGCCACCCACAAAGTTAACTAAGGAAGAAATTGAAGATTATGTTTTGTGATACCTGGAGAAGATAATTGGCTCTTAAGCACATGACAAGAACTCCAATGAGAATGAAGGATGCATCCTATTTACTAGAAGAAGGAGGTTTTTACTTGTCCACTCAGATGTATGCGTTCCAATTCCATCCACCTCTCTAAGTGGGTATGTATACTATGTATCATTTATTGACAATTACTCTTGTAAGAATTGGGTTTATTTCTTGAAATCAAAATATGAAGTACTCAAAAAGTTCAAGGAATTCAAAGCCTTGGTAGAAAACCTCCCCAAAAGAAAAATCAAGACACTCAGGTTAGATAATGGAAGAGAGTACACCTCAAATGAATTTGGAATCTTTTGCAGAGATGTCAGGATTAAGAGGGAGCTCACTACTCCCTATAATCATCAACAAAATGGTGTAGTAGAAAGAAAGAATAGAACAATTATGGAAGCAGTAAAGATGATGATTCACGATCAAGATATTCCAATGCACTTATGGGATGAAGCAACAAGTTTTTTTTTTTATGTCCAAAACAAATTATGCACTTGGATTCAAAACCCCCGAATAAATGTTCACTAGAAAGAAGATAGAAGTAATCTATCTCAAAATATTTGGTTGTCCAATATTTCTACACATTCCAAAATAAAACAGAACTAAGTTGGATCCCTCAGGAAATAAGGGAATATTTGTTGGATACTATGAGGTCTCTAAGGCCTTCATAATTTACATACCAGGTTACCATCATATTGATACCAATAGATATGTAACGTTTGATGAAGATGCAACACTCAAGAGATCAAGGAAATTCCATCTTGAAGAAGTATATGAAGAGGAACCTGTAGCTCCTAGAGTTTCATAACCCATGAAGGAAGTTACAATTACCCCTAATGATGAGATTCCAGAAGATCATGATAAGAAAAATTCCCAAGAACCTTTCCGTATGACGATCTCTAACAAGAGAAAGACAACTTGGGTGAGAGAACTTATTGAAGATGCATATAAGTATGGTGCCCCAGAAGGAATCATGAGACAAAGAAAGAAACCTAACCATTCTCAAAATATATGGCCTTGATGTGGGATATTATAGAAAAGGAACCTACTTTATTTGAAGAAGCCATTCCGACTAAAGTGTAACAACCCTAATTAATTCTTTAATTATGATGATTAATAAATACTAGTTTAATAAATTATTAAAATAGATTTTTTTTGAAGACTTATTTTATAATATAATTGTTATTGGTAGATGGACCAATTTATGGGGGGGGGATAAGGTGGTTGAGTGATTAATGAGGGGAAGGCGGTTGGATAAGGGAAGAGAAGGAAGATAAGGTAGGGGAGAGGACTCGGGAAGGAGGATCTTTTTTTGAGTAATATTTTCAATATTAGGAGAATGTGAGAAATTGGGAGATAAAGGAGGAAGGGAGGAAACAGTTTGGGGGGTTGCATCAATTTTTGCTTACAAATTGCTTGAGGACTCTCACAGGGGCAAGTGTTGCTGGGAATTTTGGGCCCGGGGGCCAGGAAACCATAAGGAATCCTGGGGCTAGGGAGTCGGATAGGCTGTTCCTAGCTGGCTGGGAGGTTAATCATTTTGAGCAGGATTCATCAACTTCAGTCCAACTTTAGTTCAACATCAGGTTGAGCTTCAGTTCAACATCAGTTTGAGGTAAATACATTTCATTATCATTATTATTATGTTGTTGTTGATTATTATGATGTTCATTATTGTTATGCTATTCATTATAATTATGCTGAATATGTTGTTCATTATTA
Source organism: Picea sitchensis (assembly GCA_010110895.2). Classification (NCBI taxonomy): domain Eukaryota; kingdom Viridiplantae; phylum Streptophyta; class Pinopsida; order Pinales; family Pinaceae; genus Picea; species Picea sitchensis. The sequence continues at coordinate 8,458 of SNQJ01S0033574.1, read as the reverse complement.
TGCTGCTCATTTTTCATTCTGCTGAATAGTAAATAAAGAAGAAAATATGTTATAATTTCTATATTTAGATTTATTTTTTATAAGGCTTTGTATGCACATGTCTTACACATGGTATCGGAGCCAAGTTTAAAAAACTTGGACCAGGGCCTACCCACCTACCCACATGTAAGGAAGAAAGTTTAGGAATGTTGTTCCTACATTAACCCAGAAATTTAAACAACCCCTAAATAGTTATATTGAAACCCTTTACAACGATTTGGAAAATTATCCTTGAAACCCTCTAACCACAACTAGTAAATAACCAAAACTAAGCATGAAATGTCAATGAACATTTCATGAACTTGTTGACCTGTACAAGTGAATTCCTTGACCTGTACAAGTGAAATCCTTGAAAGGATTTATGTAAACGAAAATGAGTAGACACATGTAAATAATATGCCAAGTTCTAGCTCCACCCAACTTGTAAGCCAATTAAAAAGAAAAAAAGAAAAAAAAGAAACAACATATTTTAATTCTAGTTATAAATAAATAGACACATATAGATATTGAAATATTTTGAACATTATACAAAAATATATATGTATGAAATATATATATATATATATATATATATAACAAAACAAAATATAGGCAATGCATGGCACAAAGCAACAGCTGAAATCCTACTCATTATGCTATTCAACTGAAACAACCTAGCACAAAGCCCACAACCACGAAGGAGGAGAGCCCACTTCAACACAAAACTAAGCACCAAAGTAGGCCGAGACCAACCACCAAGAAAAATCACATGGAGGAGGAACCCAAGGGGCGATATTCTTTTTCCACTACGCATCCCTCAAACGCCTTAGACCACTCTGCCATCCTAAAACTTAAATCCCACGGGGCATAAGCCTGTGCACCAGAACCTTATTGCTAAATAACTCTTCACTTTTCCATATTTATTCCATTTTGATTAGCAGGGAGACTCAAGCCTGAGAAATAGAAAGTGAGAAATTAACAAGACCACGGTTTGGCATTTTCCATCCATTTCCAAGAAAACAGATTTGACCTACGCCCATCGTGCCCTAACCTCCAAACATAGGATCGAGAGCCACTCACGAGGCACCAAAGCCTGACACAAATCTCCAATTCAATCATTGAGATATCAAAGTTCACAAGTCACAACAACATCCTGACATTATGTTAAGTGCTAAATCCACCAAGGAGAACCCATGAGGGAGGATCCCACAAGGGAACCAAAATGGGGTACACTATGCGTCATTCGAGAGCTAATTCACAAGGCGACCCTATACATAGAGTGCTCAGGAAAGTATCCATAGGGATTCCCACAGGTCCGTAAGATTGTACACAACGCAATTCCCAAGCTCCGAGCACCAAGACATGAGGAGGGAAGCCCATGGGTCTCTAGTTATGCATAACACGTAAAACTAGAGACTAACAAACCTACTAACATGAAATGAAAACCCTTACAATTAAAATTAATTTTTAGAAAATAATTCACCACAGTCTTTCTGGGTATAGACAACCCACAATGGTGCTGCATGCGCGACTAGATCAAATTAGTTAAACCTTCAATACTGGGATGCACACCAGTGCCAAGTGACCAAAGAGGGAGGGGAATTTGGAAAGCCGTTGGTTGAGCAACGCACTGCAATGACCAACACCTACGATCTTTACAATGACAATAAATCGCTCTTCCGAGAGGTGGAAACTATAGTGGGGCTTCAGAGATTCATTTGTTTCCAACATGAGGGGGAAAAACTATGGAACAACACCCCCTATATATATATTTTTTATTTTTTGACATATTCTACCAAACACATATCCCTGCAAAGATAGATGTCAGTTTAGGGTTTATACGTTCAAGAAATAGGAGAGCCACTCCCAAGACATGAACCCTTGACACATGGAATACCATGTTACACTCTCGGTCCCTTCTTGCCTTTGGTATAATCCCACAACCCAACGCTAGTCAGTAGAGACCGAGAATCCAAGCACGACCAACATCATCGAATGCCACAAGGGAATCCCATAGGGGTGTTTATTTATCATAGCGCCGCACCCAGGAGAGCCCATGACTCCATACCCATCGAGTTCCATTTCCATCCATTCAAGCTTTACTCTGTGTGTAAAACTACTGCACTGGGCAACCATTGCAGAGTTAGGGGGAAGAGACCCGGGCCACAGTTGTAGAATGGGAGAGGCAACAGAGGAGGGAGATTATGCGAAAGTTTTGTTTAGTGTAAGGTTTGGGAATTGAGAGAGCGGGGAGAGAAGGGCACGTGGGCCTCATGCGAGGAGCCACGATGCCCTACTTCTAAAAAATTTAACTTATTATTATTATTTTTGTTGTGTGTTTGTCGTGATATTCATTCTAATTATTTTATATTTTTAATATATTTGTTTGAAATTTTAATTATTTGCAATAATTTTAAAGCATTTTTCTTTCAATTATAATTTTTATTATTATTTAAAATAATTAGATTTTAAATGATTAATTTTAAATATTAAATTTTATTTTAAATTTTCTGATAATTAAGTACATATTAATGTTAATAATAAGTGAGTAATTAATGTTAATAATTAAGTACATATTTAAATGATTAATGTTAATGATTAATTATGTTCAAGATCACATTAATTAGTTTTAAAAGAAAATTTTAAGGACTTAAACCATGATAAAGGGGGAGGGGGCTTCAGGCGTGCTAAGAAGGTAAGTTAGAGAAATTGGCGAGTGTGGTATAGTGCTAGCGTAGCTAGCAAGGCGAGAGAGTCAATAGTTTTCTTAGGCGATACATCGAGCTTAGATTCTCTAACCCTAACCTAGACACTTACCCTAAAGAGAGTAACGTTTGTTTACATACAAGTAAAAAAAAATTACACCTAACCCTATGTTTACAAGTATAAGTTGTGCGAATGTGAACTGCCTTAGACTCTTCCCTAAAGAGAATTTGGTTTGATGCAGATTCAATTATACATGATGGTTAGGACTCGGGAAAATAGAGGATGAGGAGCATCATCGGAAGGATCGCCAACGCCACCACCACCATCGCCTGAATTAGCTCTCATTTTGCGCTCTTTGTAGGCTATAAATGGGACTTTAAAGGGGCGTCAACCAACATGGGTCGAAGTGGAGCACCGACCATCTGGAGTGGGTAAAATTGAAGCGTCGAGGGATTCAAAGGGAGGGCCTCCACCTGAGGACATCACTAGAGAACTGCAAAAGATCAAACTCCCAGAGTTTTCCGGGGGTCGTGCCAGTGAACATGTGGAGGCATGGTTGGAAGGAATGACACGATGTTTCACCTTAAGAGACTATGCCTCCACATCAAAGGAGAAAATATCAATCTTTCAGTTGAGGGACAATGCCTTGAACTAGTGGGGTAACCTGGAGAGGCAGTTGCACCTTACCCCATATATCGTCTCATGGGAAATTTTTGAGGAAAGGTTCTAGAGGAAATATTTTGCCGGCTTACTACGAGAAACAACAGCTGGGAGTATTTCATGCTCTAGTACATGGAAACATGACCATGGAAGAGTACGAGATCAGATTCATGGAGTTGGTAAAATATGTTTCGTACATGGATAATGATCAATGATAGGAAGAATGCTTTGTCTATGGGTTAAACCCTAAGATAAGGGCCATGGTACGGATGTGGAAACTGTCGTCAGTAGCAGAAGTAGTTGAAAATTCATGTTATATAGAGGAACATATGAGCTTAAACAGAGGTATGAGATCAACCTTTCCACATCATCCTGGATTCATGGGGAAGGCCCCTAGGACCTTCTCCATGGGAGGGATCTCTAGGCCACCTCCTTATGGTAATATTGTCTGACCAAGGACAATTGCTACAGGTATTTCAATGGAATAAAGTGCAACATCCCACTCATCACCAACGACACAGGTAGGTCCACGACCTTCTCAGGGAGAAACAAGTAGGGGCAGGGGTTCCAGGGGAAGGAAATCATTTCAAAGACCACCACAGAGTAGTGCGCAGGTTCCATCTTGTGTTACATGTTGGGGATATGGAGGACCCCATTACCAGTGTGACGACCTAGAGTTGTAAGCAGGACTTGCGCATAGAGAAGGAAAGGCCCTGATGGGAAGAACAAGTAGTAGCCACCATATTTATTTAATGGTTAATAATCGTCAGGCATAACATCAATCCACAATGGTGGAGTCTCCAGATATGCTAAATAATGTCAATGTTAAAATTTTATTTGATTATGGTGCTACAAATAGTTTCATTTCACCATCTGCATTAAAAAAGAGTGGGTTGGCATCCTATGAGCATGATGAATTTAAACAAGTCGAGATGGCTTCGGGGGAAAAACAAGTGGTAGGACCTAGCATTGATAATTGTCTAGTAGACTTGGGAGTGTGTACTATCGGGTTGAAGGTGTACGTCACTTCTCTCGGGACGTATGACCTAATCATTGGAATGGATTGGTTAGAATCCCATCAAGATTTAGTAGATTGCTTCGCGAAAAAGGGTTCTTTGTGTTGACGATGAAGGAAGGCTAGTAGAGATCCACGATGTACAAAGAAAGGTGTTTCTATGCTTTATCTCGACCATGAAGGTTAAACATTGCGTGAGGCAAGGGTGTCAACTATATGTAGTGGAGGCAGTCAACGATAGCAAAGGACCCTCTTTGGATCAGTACCCGGTATTGTCAGAGTTTAAGGAAGTTTTTCCAAAAAAGTTGCTAGGGCTACCTCCTGAGAGGGAGCTTGATTTTACTATTGAACTAAAACTGGGTGCAAAGCCAATTTCCAAGACTCCATATAGGATGACATCACCAAAACTTTGTGAGTTGTAGATGCAGTTGAAAGAACTACTCGACTTAGGGAGAATAAGGCCCAGTGTCTCACCTTGGGGTGCACCAATAATTTTTGTGAAGAAGAAGGATGGTTCCTTATGACTGTGTATACATTACAGGGACTTGAATTGTGATACCATGAAAAATAGGTACCCAATGCCATGGATAGATGATCTCTTTAACTAGATGAAAGGAGCAACGGTGTTCTAAATTTTTTATTGGCGATCAAGATATCACCAGTTAAGGATTAAGGAAGGCGATATTCCTAAAACTGCGTTTCGAACTCGGTTTGGGCATTACGAGTTCATTGTAGTACCTTTCGGTTTGACCAATGCACCAACAATATTCATGAGCCTCATGAATGGTGTATTGATGAAGTACTTAGATCGCTTTGTACAGGTCTTTCTGGATGATATCCTCATCTATTCCAAGAATGAAAGAGAACATGAGGATCACTTGCGAGTGGTGTTATCCTGCCTTAGAGAGAATAAATTGTATGGAAAGTTGTCGAAGTGTTCCTTCTTCCAGAAATAAATTCACTATTTAGGCCATATCATTTCCGGTGAAGGAATCTTCGTGGACCCAGAAAAGGTAAAGGCCATTATGGAATGGCCAGTGCCTAAAAATTCTCATGAGGTAAGAAGCTTCATGGGGCTTGCAGGTTATTATCGAAGATTTGTGGAAGGGTTCTCTAAAATAGTGAAACCCATCACCACTCTGAAATGCAAGGGGGTCAAGTTTGATAGGACAGAAGAATGCGATAGTGCATTCATCGAGCTTAAGAGGTTACTGACTAGTGCACCAATTCTATGAGTGCCAGATATGGAAAAGGACTTCACAGTCTGCATGGATTCCTTGAAGAAAGGGTTGGGGGCCGTGCTAATGTAGGATGGAGGAGTGATAGCGTATGCGTCAAGGAAGTTGAAGAAACATGAGGAGATTTACATTACTCATGATTTAGAGTTGGCAACTGTAATGCTATCTCTGAAGCTTTGGAGGCACTATCTTGTGGGGTGAAACTTTGAGCTCAAAACGAACCATGAAAGTTTAAAACATCTCTTCACGCAAAGGTATCTCAATGCCAGGCAGTGACGATGGAGTGAGTTTATGAGTGAGTACGATTTTGGTATTTCATACATCAAGGGAAAATAAAATGTGGTTGTGGATTCCTTGAGTAGGAGACCACGTGTCTTCTCTTTGGTACCCTTAAAAGTCAATCTGAGGGAGTGTGTATTGATGCAACTCCTTGGAGACAGTTGGTATTTAAAGGTTACTTCAAACCTCCAAAGTGGGAGGCAATTAGATCCAAAGTATGAAGGATATAGCATGGAAGAAGATAAACTATTAAGATATCGAGGAAGGATGTACATCCCCGAAGGTGGGTATATTCAAAGCATCATACTAAAGGAAGCCCATAGAGCACTTTATTGTACGCATCCAGGTGTGAAGAAAATGTACGCAAACATGAATAAGATTTTATTTTGGGTAGGCATGAAGCAATATGTAGCCCATTTTGTCGCCAAGTGCCTAGAGTGTCAACAAGTGAAATCCAACCACCATCACCCGATAGGTCTCCTAAAACCACATGAAGTTCCTATGTCCAAGTGGGAAGTCATTTCTATGGATTTTGTTGTGGGGTTACCGCTCACATCTCATAGAAACAATGCCATTCTTGTGATAGTTGATAAGTTATCCAAGAGTGATCATTTTATTCTGGTTAGAGACACTTACGATGTCACTGATGTGGCATGCATGTTTGTAAGTGAGGTCATCCATTTGCATGGGATACCCAAGAAGATCATTTCATATAGGGACTCCAGATTCACTTCAAGGTTTTGGACAAGTTTGCAGTTAGCGTTGGGCACTAAGTTGAACTTAAACACTTCTTATCACCCTGAAACAGATGGGAAAACCGAGAGAGTAAATCAAGTTATGGAAGACATGCTTAGGATGTATGTTATGGATAATCAAACCCATTGGGAGAAGTACCTACCTTTCTTAGAGTTCTCCTACAATAACAGTTTTCATAGCTCCATCAGAATGCCACCCTATGAAGCTCTATTTGGAAGGCCATGCAAAACACCGTTGAGTTGGGAAATATTAGAAGACCGAGTGACAGTTGGGATAGAATTGATTCAACAGATGGAGGAACAGGTGTTACAGATTAGGCAGAGACTAAACGAAGCATAGGATAGACATAAAATTTATGTTGAGGCACATAGGACTGACCAAAGTTATAAAGTGGGAGATCAAGTTTTCATTTGTATCAGGCCTAATAAGAGCACCATTCGGTTTGGGAAGGGGACAAAGTTGTCACCTTGATTTATAGGACCGTTCAAAATCCAAGTGAAAATTGGACTCATTTCCTATCGTCTCGTACTGCCACCACACTTGCATAAAACTCATAATGTTTTTCATGTATCTGTTCTACGTCATTATGTTGTTGACGAATCACATAAACTAAATTAGAAGGAATTATAGGTATTGGACGCGGGAACCATCACGGTAGAACCATTACACATATTAGACCGTAGAGTCTGACAACTTAGGAACTATCTGGTAGACCAAGTTAAGGTCCAGTGGGACAAGTATAGTCCAGGATCTGCTACTTGGGAGGATGCCGAGACATTACAACGAGATTATTCCTCACTTTTTTTACCACCTCGAGAATATGTTTCTCGAAGTTTGGGTGTATGTAATTCCATCTTTTGACTCAGACAACTAGGATTACCTGAGGCCTAATCACCTTTATTTTCTATTCACTGTGAAACTATTAATGATACACTTGAACTTTTAAGATGTATGAACCGATATGAATGTTTAACATTATTTGAATGATGATGGATATGATGCGATCTATTATGTGAATATAAGTTCTATGAATGTTTAACGTTATTTGAATGATGATGGATATGATGCGATCTATTATGTGGATATAAGTTCTATGAATGTTTAATGTTATTTGAATGATGATGGATATGATGTGATCTATTATGTGAATGTAAATTCTATGGTTGTTTAACGTTATTTGAATAATGATGGACATGATGCAATCTATTATGTGAATGAAAATTCTATGAACGGTTAACATTAATTGAATTATGGGGATATTATGCGATCTATTTTTAACTTGAAAATTTTGACATTTAAAGTTGTTGGTACGTGGACACCGAATTGATATTATGGTCGAATGCATTTACATGATGATAATGCATAGATATGTATGAGTTTGTGTTATAGACTAATCTGTAGGTCAATGGGCTATGAAATAGCCAAAGTATAATGGTAATAAAAGTGGATGTCACGACCACCAACCGATAAACAATATGGTATGAATATTTGTATGTGAAATTATGTTGGTTCAAATGCATTGCTATGATATGTGGACCAGTGTAAGTTTTTCAGGTGGTGAGACTACCTAAAACTGAATATACGATGAAAACATTCCCAGCAACACAGTGCCACTGTATATTCCATGGTAGGGTGTTGTTGGACATGTAATGCCCATATATTACTAAGGGTCATTAAGTTTCCTAAACATTTTAAGAAAGTAAATTGAAACAAAACTTCATAACATAATATTGACTTTTATAACAACAACTTCAGTAACTTGGATTTATCAATAAATACTAAATGA
>SNQJ01S0033573.1:4937-56704 GCA_010110895.2 Picea sitchensis | reverse complement strand
TGAGAGGATAATGTTAATGCACAACCTCATTGTCCATATATCATCATAGTTTATGGAATACATCCTATAATATTATGTAATTTAATGTTTAAAATTAATCAATATATTGACTATCTCAATTTAGAGCTATCTTTTTCTCAACATAAGAATAGGAATTGAGTCAAAGTTGATAAGTTTAGAATTAAGGAGATCTATGCAATGGAAAAGGCATGAGTATTTATTTCTATGTTATTTCTCTTGTTGAGTATGTGGGTGCCCTCCAAATCAAATCACTTGGCCGAGATAATTGATCGAATATGAGGGACACCATAATAGTATATGGAGTTTTGTTGTTCACAGAGATGCACAAGTATCGAGATAATCTAGTATGCAAGGTGAAACCATCATGAATACAAGTAATTCCTTCGAGTGCCATGAAAATGGCATCATGGTTTTCCTTGAATATCGTTAAATATGATGGCCATGCAATTTCTTGTGGGATTGTGCATTGAATTTGCGAGATTGTTTGTTGGATGGCCTAGGTGTTATGGTTACAAGGATAGCAAGGATGGCAAGTGAAGGGGTAAGTATAAGGATATTTTGATAAAAATGGTTGATACATCATGGAATCCTTTGGTCATGACTACTTATAGCCTCTACATATCACAAATGATAAATCATTCAAGTTATGAAGCATTCCAGTCAAATTTAAAATGGCAATGCCAATGTCTCAACTAGTGTCTAGGCAGATATTAAGCACAACTTGTTGCTTGACTAATATTGTTCCAATGAACTGGAGCATGTTTACCAATGTGGATCAAAGAATATATGAAAAGGATAGCATTCTTGTAGTGAATCATCCAAACCATTGAAATAGAGCTCCATATGAGGACCATACTTTAGTTTAAACGGCTCATTGGCTTGTAATTCCACGATCTAACCAAATGAAGTATCATAGCTCCAAAAGAGGCTACATTAAGGATTTGTGTGGTCTCTAATCATGATGGAGCTAACTAAAATCAATTATGAGCCCTAGAAGTATGAAAAAACACATTGGAATATTTATTGTTAATGAGATATGTTATGCTTCATGTAAAAGGTATTAAGAGAGTGGAGAAATTTCTCATTTGAGTAGGCATTGGAAAGCTCTTGATGTCCTCTACAAGTTTCTTTAGATGGGATGCAATTCCTAGGTCATGTGTGAGAATTATGTGTTTATGAAGCTAAAAAACAATAGGTTCCATTTTTAATTGAATGTAATTGTTTTAGTTAATGAATTTCTCATCATTTTTTTGTCAATTGGCTTTGTCTATAGCTTGTTGATGATTCCCATCAATTCTTCTATAATTTTTTTGCTTCATCGGGGTTGAAAAGGGTCTAATTAACTCAACATTTAAATTATGGATTCTTCGAGTCTTGACAATCATTTTTTCTAAGTACTCTAGCATATTGACACTTGATATTGATTTTTTTATTGCTTATAAACCCAACACTAAAGGAGGAATTGGATACCTTGGAGGCCAATGATTTCTTTCATCAAACAAATCACTCACTAGAGGACAAATTACATACCTAGAAGGCCAATGCATTTGGTATTCTATCAAGAAGACAAATCACTCACTTAGATGTGAAAATCACCCCCTAAACCCAAGGAATGGATCACAAAATGCAAATCACGCACCTAGACAAGTATATTTCCTCAAAACTTAGTGATTTGGTAGTTTGGAACTCTAACCTAATGATTTGTCATTTTGCAAGCTCCCTCTTGTTTCCTTGGATCATCACCACTTAGCCTTATGGGTTTTCATTTTCCCTAGGCATACTTATTTAGCATTGTTTGTATGTAGGTGAGTGTTTCTTATATGTTGGAAGCTTCCCCTACAAGTCATGAGATTCTAGAGGGTGTGTGTGCTTGCAATCAAATCATTTTATTCTCCTAGGATAGTGCATAATTATTTTGGGTGTCTAGACATCTTCCTTTTCCATTATATTTCTCTTTGGTTTGGTGTTGCATGTTTTAGACACTTTCAGGGAGTTTGAATCAAAGTATCACTCCCCATGGCAGATCAATTTCATGCCTGGAACAAGTTTTCATTACACTCTATTTTTTGAACCTCCTATATATTATTCAAAGGCTAGTCTAAAGTGTTAGTCATATTTTCCAAGCATTTGAGACAAGCATGGACTCTGATGCCTAACGAATCAATGGTGTTTGCATTCATGATCAATCCAAAAAAGAGGAACTCCATTCCCATTGTAGTCATATCACTACAACCATCATCCAAAGATCTCTAGAATGATTTTGGTATAAAAAGAGAAATAAATTTCCCTATAGTTCAGGTAGCAATATAGTAGAATACTCGAATTGATTCACTACAAGTGAAAGACAATGATTTTCCTCAAGCTTTGAACAACACAAGAATTTCATGGGACTCGAAAAAGTGATTGGTCAGGAACATCAAAGGTTGTTGATAGTATAAATGGGAGTCTCTTTTTTTCCACGACTCTGAAGGAAATCACAGGGTTCATATAGTTTCATTTATCCTTCTAATTCATCGCATTGGCCCTCTTGGCTACCAAGAAGCCTCATCACTTGAACAAATTCATAGATGCTTGAGCTTCAAGAAGATGCAATGTTTGGGGTAAGCCATGGTTTCTTTTGCTTTTGTTTGAGGATTTAAGCATGTGATAATATTGATCTTGTATGCTTGATTTGACCTATTATAGTTTTATTTGATCCTTCTCAATCTAATTGTTATTACAAATTCATTATCGTGTATTGTGTAGAGATAAGGTTTTTCAAGACCATTGTATGATGCCCAAAAGTAGTTGTGAAAAAATCCAAGTTTGGAAGCACACTCATCATGTACAATTAAGCCAAAATCGATGTGTTATATCAATCGGAATTGGGTTAAATTCATGGTCAATCATGTTATTATCTTGATGGTGGTATTTTGATGGTGTTTCAAATTGATTAAATTATCTATGGTTTGTGAAGCCGATGTCAATTTCTACAAACCCATACATGTTATGTAAAGATGATTGGATTCTCTACTCCTTTTGTCATTCAGATTTGATTATTGTCATTCCTTAAAACTTGTCATTTGAAGAGACAAGTGAGTTTAAATTATAAATGTTACATATCTAATTAAAGTTAATAATCATATTTTCTATTATCTGAGCAACCTTTAATATTACTCCTTCCCTTCACTCCTTCGCATATACTATTACTCTTATCATTATCCTTGTTTAATGAAGGTTAATTTTGTGTGCATGGATGTGAGATGGGAAGGAAGAAGAGAGAATTGATACATAGCAATGTTATCGGAGTGAAAGTCTCTAAACCTAATGAAAGAGAAAGACAAATATTTTAGCAAGGCTCAAGCAGGGAGTAAAGAAAAGCGAGGATGGTATAATTTTCAATGCCATGTATCATGAAGAGAAGCTCTAATTTTCAGCTACGGAACTATTATGGAAAAAACAAGGCTAAAGTCTACAAGAACCAAACTGAAGCATCATTTAAGTGTACACCATGAGCATGATGACTCAAATTCGTAAGGGAGCATGAAGGAATTTTTGTTCAAAGTCCCAGAATCATATGATCATCATATGAGTACAAAGAGTCAAAACAATGTTCATTGATGGGTTTTGTTTTGAATGGACAAAATTTGTAAAAGGAAATTCCACAGAAAATAATATAATAATTTTATTTATAAAAACAAAATTATAGTGGTAGACGTTAAGAGAGCATTCAAAAATTGCCTTTGCAGGTTTGTAGCTTTAGTCAAAATATTGTCACCTATGGTTCCAAAACTTTCTTTCAAATAAATCTAGACCGGGATCTATGTTAGGGAAACATCATATACAAATCTCATCAAAATTTCCAATAAAGTATAGTCGTCTTTATACACTGAGAGAGTTCAGCTAGTCTACTGAGAGAGTTCATCCAGTCCTCCTGAAGAAGTTTATTATGTATTTCTCTAAAGAGACATCAATCACAGGGCTCAATTGTTATCAAAGGAAACTTAGAACCAATGAGCATGAACATATTCAAAATAGTGTGTAGGGGTGTTGTTAGTGATATTCCAAATCCTATTTTCTAGTGTCACTCCATCCTTAGATACCTTATCTGTTACATTGTTTCTATCCATGTAAATGTATGTGAAATATATGTGAGAGAAGGTTGATTTTAGTAATAGAATTTCATGAAAAATATGTTGTAGAGCAAAGTTGTACAACTTAGATTCTCCTTTTATCCATTGAATCACAAGTAGAGAGTCTCCATAGATTTGAATTTGAGAAATGCCTTGTTCTTGAGTTAGTGTTAAGATCAGTTTTAGAGCCATGAGTTCATAGAATTTATTTTCGTTGTTTCCTAGTCTAGCCTTAAAAGATATGTTGTGATTTGGGGATAGATGTAGAATCCCCCCTACCCCACCTTTGGGAAAATATTCTTGGGAGGATCCATCTTGTTGGCACATGGGCAGACCCAAGGTTCAACGCTCAAGAGCACACCAACAAAACCCTAACTATTGGCCCTTTCAGCAACACCTGCAAAGAAGATGAAGTCTCACTCGAGGTAGAGGCAGGGGTGGTTGCAGGACTCACATGTCTGCAACCTTAGCTGGGACACAGATCTGTGATTATAACACCTTATCAAAGCACTTAGAAATTATAGTTCGTTAATATTCATTTTTATTTCACATAGATCCAATAGATTCAAGCACTAAGCATACAAATAGATATCAGAACTAGTATTCACTCACATTATTCAGCACTAAGCTATCATATCAGATTCATTTATCATCTAACATCGCACTAAGCATTGAATCACATAAACAAAAGAACAACCAAAAGCACAAAGCATTCACAACACAGGATATATGTGGTTCACCCCCACCCTGGGGCTACGTCCACCAACTCTTCATCTTCTTTATTAGCTTCTTTCAATCTTCTTACATGCACAAAGCCTCAAAATCAACTCCGTAGAGGACAGGAGATATGCACACCTCGTTAGATCCTCCTTCCTTGAGTTATAGCACAAAGCCTTCCACAGTCTCTTACAATCACTTGCACTTAGCTCTGCAAGCCTCACACAGTATGCACAAAGCAATCAACACTCAGCACTTAGCATGCTTACAACAGACCAGTCACTACGAGTCACTATTCACTTCGCATCACATATATGTGCCTCTTCTTACATCGCCTAGACATATATTTATACATTACAAAATAGGCCTAAGCATGGGTAAACCCATGGGTTGACATCCCCATACCCGTTACATAATCCCAAATCTCAAAAATCCCTAAAAAGGGGCCGAGATCCCGTGATCTCTGCTTCGATTTGCGCTCCACCTTCGACAGCCTGTTGAAGTCCCAAAAATAGGTCAAACATGACCAAGGATCCTCAAAACTTGGTCGAGGGCCAACACATCTAAAAAATCCTAAGGCAATTCTTTGTTTATGAATTCTTTTGGGGAGAGTTTTGAGATACATCCTTCCTTAAATTGGGGAAATTAAGAGAGGATGTTCAGGTTTTGGATAGCACATTTCAAAGGCATGGTGTCCTTATCCTCAAAGAGATTGTAATTTTGATCCATACATATTCCCCATGTTAAGGTAAGAGGGAGAGATTTATACCTCTTTGTTTCTTTGTTCATACACCAGTTCCTAATGGCTTCGTTGATGGAGTTTTCCTTCCAAACATTATTCAAACTAGTCAAATGATTTGTTTATTTCCAAACTTCAAGAGTATAGGAACAAGTCATAATAAGGTGAGAGTTTGTTTCCAAGTAAGTGTTGGAAAGACAACATCAACTCAGTCCCTCATAGCTTCTTTCTTGAAGGATGTCCCATGTTAAGGCTTTTTTATTTACTAGAAACCACATAAAGATTTTTTATTTTGATGGGCATTTGAATTTCCATATAAGCCTTGACCACCAGGGTTTGGGAGTCACATTACCCTCAATAGTTAGGTACTTGTATCCTATTCTATTCTCATAGTTACCTATAGGATTCAAAGACCAAATTAGATTATCTTCTTGATCATTCGGATTTATGAAGCAACTTCTTAGCTTTTGAGTATAGTGTTCCTATATGTTTGCATTCTCCTCTTGTAGTCCAATATCTTCCTAGGAAAACCATTTTTGTGGATTATCCAAATTTCTAACTACCCAAGCTACCTATCTCAGACTATGGTAGCCCCAACTTTTTAGACACATAACTAGATGGTGTGGAAATCTATATGTGTCATTATTGTCAATTTGTGAACCCAAACCAATTTGGACTTTGTTTCCTCTACTAATTTTCCAAAATAACCAATTTCCTATCAAGGGGAAGGCCATAACCACATATTTCCATATTATTGATGTATTTTGAGAGTGTCAAATTGGATTTCTAACCTATTATTCTATGGATTTAGGAGAAATATACTTATCTTTGATTACCTAAGCCTAGAGTTTAGAGCCTTGTATCATTCTCCATACATTTTTTGCTGCAAGGGCCTTTGAGAAAAGGAATATGTTCTTAAGGCCCCATCCACCTTGTGATTTTGATACCGTAAGGCTTTTCTACGATGTTAGAACCATCCCTCTCTTTCCTACCTCCCCAGATCATATGAACCTAAATCTCAATTATCCGATTATTTCCAGGAATCCTTTTGAAATCCATGTCCAGGACATCCAATAGACAAGGATGGCTTCCATGACCGATTTGACAAGAACCAATCAACCTCCTCTATGAAGCCATCAGTTGCACCGTGTATTAATTTTTTTGTCTACATTAGTTATTATCCATTTCCATTCACCTTTTTTATATCAATTTAATTTCAAATAAAATCCTAGGTATTTCAATCCCTCATCCATTGCCATTACTTGAAAAGGAGAGACTTGGGAATACAATTATTTTCCATTCTCCAAGAGTCCCTAGTAGGATATTGTTGACTTGTCAATGTCAATATTCATGCATGTTGCTTTGAGACGAACAAAGTTCACTCACACAAGAATTATCCAAAATACTTGGAATATAACATAATAATCCATGTAGGAATAATGTATAAAATATGAATAGATGAGATGATATACTATTGAGAATGAGGGCTCGTTTATATACCCACGTAGGGGTGCCCTTAACCAATAGTCATGTCCTTTCATTATTAATAATTATTATTTATTTATTAATTATTATGTTATGAATATCTATTTATGTGTATATTTATGTTCATAACATTGCCTTCCCCTTAAAAATTCTTTGTCCTCAAAGAATACTTTATGGAAGACTTATCTCTTGCTCTAGCTTGTCATTATTGTCTCATGCTTCTTCATTATTGAGTTAGTAATTGTTGAGGACATGAGACAATAGGATCTTCTAAGCGTTGATTAGAACTGTCAAATTGTAAAGGAGTCTTCCCATCCTAATTTGATCTTCTGTGGATTTGGGTTTTTATAGGGTTCTTGGAAAGAACTTGATACATTTCTACGACCCTGATATCTTCTATTTTGACCCACACTTGTAGTGGAAGTTATATTCCTCGACATAGCAGTTATTTGTTTCTGTTGATATATTGATTGGCTGAAGTGTCGATTTTTGTGATTAGGATGTTGATAAGGCATCCTCGCAACTTGATATTTACTTCTTATACTTGCATCTTTTTCTTGATTAACTTTTGGATCTGAGTCTTCTTCATATCTATGGCTTGTTTGTATCTTGACATTTGAAAACTTCTTTACATCAGCTAGATTTGCATCCTTTTGAGTTGTAAGGTTAATTGGGTCTGTCATCGTTTCCTTATCAACTAATGATGTTTTGAGATCTAGTTTTTCTTGTAAAGTCTTCTTATCATGCTTCAACTTTTTAATTTGTGTTAGTAAATTTTGATTATGAACCCTTAGGTGTGAACCTTCTTCTTCATCTTCTGATTTGCTGAATTTATTTATAATATTTCAATTCTTGAGATTTTCATGATCCAGGTGGATATTGATGGCCACCCACCTTTTCCAACTAGCTCAAAACAATTTTCTGGCAATTTTGGTAATTTACTATTTTTAGCAGTTTTTAACTTTTGGGGCCATTTTGAGAGCCTAAATGAAGGTTTTTTGGGATAGAGCTTCTCAATTATATTAAAAGACTATAATTGAGCCCCCTAAATGAATCTCCTCGACGATACCTTTCCAACGAGCTATCGTCCGCCCCAAACGGAGATTGTATGCCAAAGTTACGCCCCCGAGAAGTTGATACACCAAACTGCCCAAAACGGGGTCCACAAAACTGTTGGCTTTTCATCTTCCGGGGTTAGGGTTTTGGATTTTATTTATGATAAAAGGTATTTGGAGCCTCATTGTAAAATATATCATCTTGCGAATGTGAGTAGCGGACACATCTCTTCTCATAGATAAGTTGTCACCATTCTAGCGAGTCTTTCACTCTGTATTTTTACAGTCTTTGTACATTTTCTCTCATTAATAGAAAATTGTATATTAATGTATATTTTTGTTTATGGTTGCATCTCTGATACAGTTTTGTTATATTATTGGATATCCACGATATCTTTGTGCAATTATTTATTATATCTCCGCTCTCATTTCGTGCCGAAAATAATCTGGATCATTTCATCTTTCATCTTTTTAATTTGTTCAAGCGGATTTTGATTAAGGTTCTTCAAACAAGAAGCTTATTCATCCTTTCCTGATAATTTCTTCCCGAGATCTTGATTCTCTTGCTCCAACTCCTGGACACATTTTTTTGTATCCCTTGAATTCTTAATTTGAGTAAGAAGTTTTTCACTATGATTTTTTAAGCGAGATATTTATTGATTTTTATCAGCAATAACTTCATCATATTCTTTTTGCATCTTTGATATCGAGTTATGATTATCTGGAAAGATCACCTTCGAGATATCTTTAAAGTATTTTCATGAAGGTGTTATTGATTTTGATCTCATAGTAATGTCTTGAAGATTCATCATCTTCTTTTTATAGGGAAAAGTCACAAACTTTTTTTCTATGTTTAAAATAAAGGTACCTAGACTTTTAAGCCAGGTTATCTCGATAATGATGTTGATTTCTTCTCTATACATAGTTGTGACATTGAATTGAGATATATATTCATAATCATCAATTGTTACTTGCAAGTCTTTAATTTCATATTGTCTCTTGCAAAAAATATTTTTCTTTTCACTTATGTTATGCTCTGAAATAGATAATTGATTCGCCAAATTAATATTAATAGAATTATCATCCTGGGTCATGTTGATAACGATGTTAACCTCTCTTCCTTGAATAATCCCCTTTAATGTAAATAACACGTAAGTTGAAATGCAACATCCTTCATAAGAAAATCTTGCATTCGTCATTTTAGACTCTATTTATATAATTTATAGGTTGAACCTTGATTATCCTTCCACTTTATATCTCTTCTTAAAACCTTACTTTTTATTAATAATATATCTCTATATAAATGGATTTTAAATGTTTTTTCAATCCATTTTAGAAAAAATCATTTTTAAAGCTTCATTTCACTTAACTTTTAGGGGAATCACCTTTATATTAAGGTCTTCAATGGCTTCTTTGAAAATGTAAAATTTCTTTGATAATCCCCTTTTTCTTTTTACAAATGATACACTTGGAATATATATATATATATTTTTTCTTTTAACTACCCGCACTACCTTCCAAAAAGATTTCACTACCTTCCAAAAGCTTTTTGTTACCTTTTTATATAAAAAGGGTTTATTTGTGCCACCGTTCACTTGTAAATAATATAACAAACAAATGTTCCACTTAATTGGACTCTTTCTTCCACCTTAAATGATATGACCTTTATTAATTCTTAAATTTTTTTATCTTCTTCACTTTTTCAACCTGTTCAAGCAGCTGGAATATCATATCTAAACCTATTCAAGCAGGGGGATGGGGACTCAAAAACTTGGCTATTTTTAACACAACTCTCCTAGCCAACTCTTTTTGGCGGGCTTTAACTCATAACAGCCTCTGGCACCGTGTCATTATTGATAAATACTTGGGAAAAAAGTATCTTCTAGATTGGATCAGAAAACCTTCACATTTGTAGCAGAGGGCGTCCCCATTTTGGAAGGGACTATTATTATCTTTTAATGTCATCTTGCATTGGCTTAGATGGAGGCCCGGCTCGGGCACTGATATCTCTCTTGGAAGAGACAAGATTCTTGGATTGGAGAACCGGTCGATCCTCCCTTCCTCTCTTAGATCTCGTCTAGATTCATGTAATATTGTGTGTTTAGCCCAAGCGCGTGTGGAGTCCTTTGCCACCCCTCTGCCGGATACTTGGTACAACAGTAGTCATCTTAATATTGGTGGAGTCGATGCATCAATCTGGGATGACTTCACTCAAGCACTTAGGAGCGCAGGAATTACACTTTCTGATACTACTGATACACTCATTTGGGTGGGGGGAGATGCAACGGGTGCCACTACTGTTAAGAATATTTACACGACACTACTTTAGCAGCTGAATTACCAGGTTGACCTGAGGTGGTTCCAATGGCTGTGGAAATGGCCAATTCCTCTGAAGATAAAAATCTTTATCTAGCTCTCTGCAAAAGAAAAGACACTTACCTGGGATATGTTGTGAAAGAGAGGCTGGGAAGGGTCAGGGATTTGCAAGTTATGCAATCAATCTATGGAAGATATTCACCATCTCCTCATTCACTGCCATTTTTCAAGGGTTTTCTGGCAGCGTATTCTCACTCATTTTTCTCTCAACATTCATTGGGATGATGTCTCTGTCCTAGATTGTTTTCTGCGGTGGTCAAAGGAGAAATCTTCCCCTGTCAGTTTGGCTTCTCATGCTTGCTGGAAGCTCTGGATTGAAAGAAATAAGGTGATATTTGAAGACCGCGCTCCCTCCATCCACTCAGTTATGCATAGAACCTTGTCGGCTTTCTCCTGGTAGTCGTCCACTGTTAAGACTCTGTCATTACAAGTTTGTGAGTTCACACAAAAGCAGGGTTTCACTGTAGCCTGTTTTTATGGAGCAGCCCTTTCAAATGGTCTTCGCTATGGGGCCGGAGGCATCTTCAGATATCATCCTTCGAGAGTTACCAAGTGGTTCATCAACTGCGGAGCGGGAACAAATACTAAAGCGGAGCTGTTGGGTTTGTGGGCAACCCTCACTCTGGAAACCTTCTGGTCAATTAATCAACTCCAAGTCCTTGGTGATTCGCGGGTCATCATTGACTGGATCAATCACAAATGTAACCTCAGCACTGTAAATATCGAAGGCTGGAAACAAAAAACTTTGGAATTGGCAAAAAATATTAAAGATCTCAGCATCCACCATATTTATAGAGTGCATAATAAAGAAGTCGATGCCCTCTCCAAAAGAGCCTTATCAGAAATCGAAGGAAGACTAACCGTTTATCACTCGGACAGTGGGCAGGAGAGTCAACTCTCTTGCATTAATATCTTTGAATTGCCAAGGGTTGGTGAAGGGTAATTGACACCTGAGGGCAGTCCCTGTATGTGTTATATTGCCAGCGATGAGCAGTATTTTTCAGGCAGATTACCACTCTAGCATCCTTCAGTTTTTTTGTTGGCTCATTGCTCTTTCCTTTCTACCTATTACTATTAGTTCAGTTTTCTGTTGATTCCTCCTGTTACCAATATTTTGGACTGTTGTGGGGACTGTTATCATGGCTCTGTTGTTGATGTAAAAAAATTTATACCTAATATAAATTTGCGTTAATTTTTTCATGGAAAAAAAACAACTGTATAACCATAAGAATATATCCGTCGGTTAAAAAAAAAAAAAAAAAACCTTGTATAACTTCCTTAAGAATATATCCGTCGGTTGTAACTTATAATAAACAATTAATTGATCCACTTAATTTAAATTGTTTCTCTATCTCAGTGACATTAATGTCTTTTCACTTGCTTTAATATATTTCACTATTATTATCCAAATGATGATATTCTCGTCCCACTTTAAAAAGTATATATATCTTTGTCTCGCCTTTTGAATGTGGCCACGGGTTGCAACTATTTCACCTTGTATTTAATAATAGTTTGACTTTTCTTTAATCACACTTTGTAACTTCTTCATCGGGCGACCGTGACTTACGAAGGGGTGTGACGATTTGAGCGGATATGCAACCCAGTGATTGGTGACCTTTTATGTTTATTTTTTTAAAATATTGGCTGCCACTTATTTAAAATACGGTAAGGGGTGTGACTCTATGGAAGCCACGAAAAGGCACGAATGTGATTTCTTCTTTGTGTGGTTTCTAGATAGAATTTAGCTACGACTACTAACGTTTTCGATGGCACTGTACATATTGTATGAAAACTCCTTTTTGGTTGTGGTTACTACAACAGGTGATTTATCTTTTTCCCAATGTAATTTCATTTTCCACGTGGGATAAATACATCAGTCGCTTATCGAGTCTTTGACTTTTACAATTTGACCAACTCGTCGGGCTTCTCTCCACTATGTGAATTTGCAGCAGATTGATATATATATTTTTTTTTTTCAAAATTGCAGCGAATGTGTGTGCCATATGACTTGGTTGGAGGGTGAGGCGGCTATGATAGTGGACGACAACGATCCTGACTATTTAATAGTAATCCAACAACAATAGAATTTGCATTTGATAATAGAAATGAACAGGCTTGTACTATGACAATTTCGATTCTTGCGTGTATTGTGGCCCTGCTTTATACTTTACTTCGATCCTTGCTACAATTATGATCTTCTTGGTGTTTAAACACTCGTGTTACATAAAAAAAAATCTTTGGAACTTCTGATTTTTTTGACAAGTTATTTCTAATTCTTCTCTTTATTTTCTTTTTTATCTTTTTTTAATAGAAATTCTGACTTTTATTTTTTTAATGGCCAAAGGCCTAAAAGTGGTCAAGGACCTGAATAAATCAGATAAACTTTGAAGATTTGAGTGGCTAAAATCCAGTTCAGACAAGGTCTACAAAGAGAGTGGCCAAAGGCCAAGATCAAAAAAACTAAGCATTGATACTAAATGAGACGAACAAAGTTCGCTCACACAATAATTACCCAAAATACTTGGAATATAACATAAAAATCCATGTAGGAATAACGTATAAAATATGAATAGATGAGATGATATACAATTGAGAATGAGCACTCATTTATATACCCACACAGGGGTGCCCTTAACCAATAGTCATGTCCTTTGAGACATGTCCTTTCATTATTAATAATTATTATTTATTAATTAAGTATTATGTTATGAATATATATTTATGTGTATATTTATGTTCATAACATGCTTCACAAAAGATATTGATGATCTCTCTAGGATTTTCCACCATCCTTTTTGTTCCTTCACAGAACATTAAAATGTCATCAATGAAGAGTAAACGGGTGACATAGTAGGAAGTACCAACATTTATACCTTTAATATTTCTAATTCTAGTGGGATACTTAATAGATCCATTGACACCTTATGAAACAATGCAAAACAACCGGGGGGGGAGAGGAAAACCATATATAATCCCTCTTTTAGACTTTAAAATGGAGAAGCGACACTATTGATTATAATTACAAAAGAAACTAAGTTGATGCAACTCAATACCCAAGTAACAAAGCCATGATAGAAACCAAGATGAATAAGGATGATTCTAATGAAATTTCATCTCACCCTATCAAATACTTTGTAAAGGTCCACCTTCATGGATAGGGATTTTAATTCCATGGACTTGATTGAGTGGAGACTCTCATATTCTACCCACACTACCTAGTGAATATTTCCCCCTTGAAGAAACCCAAACTTCTCTAGAGAGATCTGACAAGAGAGAATTCCTTTCATCCTCCTAGCTATTATTTTGGAGATAATTTTGTAAATGAAAATACAAAGAGAAATCAGTCTAAAATTATCAAAGAAAGTGGGATTATATGTGTTCAGGATCAAGGCTAATAAGGAAGTATTAAAAGATACTAATACTTTCCCAAAGGTTATAGAGACCCCAACCCCTCATCGAAGGTACTCGCCAATGAAATCAAAATTGTTCAGAAAGAATTATATTGGGAGACCATCCAGCCCTTGGATTTTGTCCTTTTTGAAGCTATGGAGAATTTGTAGAAGCTCCTCCTTCCCGACTTCAACCATTGGTTCTTGATTATATTCAAGGTTAACAAATCTTGGAAAGAAGTTATCCAGTCTGAGGATTTCTTCTATGGTTTCTCTGGATTCTTCTTTAATAAGATACCTAAAATAATTTACTCCTACAATAGCCATTTCAGAGAAGTTGGTAGCCATGGAGCCATCCCCTCTCTCTATATTTTAGACTAAATTAATGTTTTTCCTCTTATTTGCATACCTATGGAAAAATTTAGTATTTTCATCTCCTACCTGCAACCAGATAGCTCTACCCTTAATTCTCCATTCTTTCTCTCTGTCAAATAAGATCTACCTTTTTTTTATCTTCGAAGAGTTTAATTTCATTTATTTTATTCTCTATAAAGAAACCAAAGCCTTCTTTTCTATAGAAATATTATAGATATTCTTCAACTTATGTTAGGGTCTTGTCATCCTTATTTTTTTTTCAATAAACCAATTAATTGCAATCTTCTTTACCCTTTTTAGGTTTTGGATAAATTTAATGGTGATCGATTCATCAAGAGAATTGTCAAAAGGATTTTGATAATTTTTTAGTTTATTCAGGAAATATTCATCCTTTAACCATTCAAAAATTAGTTTGAAGGGACTGGGAAGTTTCTCTTGTGTTGGAACCACCTCCAAGAGCACGGGATTGTGGTCAGAGTCACACCCTAAGGAAATTCGTTGACATAGTCTTATATCTTCATCTAGAAAATGTTCCAATATTAAGAACCAATCCAATTTTTTTTCTCTTCGGGCTTCTCATATCCCCTTTTTTCTCCAGGT
Organism: Picea sitchensis; assembly: GCA_010110895.2. Lineage (NCBI taxonomy): Eukaryota > Viridiplantae > Streptophyta > Pinopsida > Pinales > Pinaceae > Picea > Picea sitchensis. The sequence continues at coordinate 41,835 of SNQJ01S0033573.1, read as the reverse complement.
TGGAGTTAATTTAGTAGGCTCTATGTCAAGGATCCCTACTTGTTCCAGTTTATTTAAGAAGAATCCTAAGAGGTTATCCACCTAATTTGTTTGTCCCTAGACCTTAGAAGCTCTGAGGGAGAAATTTATATCTCCTCCAATAATCACTAGACATTATCTAGTCTAGTCCCTACTGAAAAAAGTTTTATGGTATTCCAACCTGTCAGAGTAAGGCTCGTATATTTTTATACAAGTGATTTATTTTCCCATGTCCATGGAAAAAAGGGTAGTTCCCAGGCGTGATATAAAATCCTGGGAGTTGGTTAGAGTAAATGATCATTTTTCCCATCCTATGATAATACCTCTGAATATTCCTTAAGAATCAATAAAGTGTAAATCCCAACCGTTTAAAATTATTGTCAAGACATTAAAAACCTTCTCCATGTCTATCATAATCTCTTGCAAGAAGATGATAGATGGGTTCTGAACTTCAATTAATTTATTAAGGGCCAATGTTTTTAGAAATTGGCCAATACTTTCTATTTTAAGGTTAGAGGAATCATTTGGGAACATCTCTCAAGGAATTTTCTCTAAGGGCCCCAATTAAGGACAATTGTCTTCCACTTCTTACTTCTAAGATATATTACTTTTGTGATAGGGAAATGATTTGGATTATTTTTAGCACGAAATGAGAGAAGATATATAATAAATAAATGTACAAAGATATATCGGATATCCAATAATATAACAGAGACATATCATAGATATAACCATACACACAGAGATACAATAATACACAATTTCTATTAATGAGCAAAATGTACAAAATTGTAGAAATATAGAGTGAAAGACTAGCTAGAATGGTGGCATATTATCTCTGAGAAGCGATGTGATGGCTACGGTCATTTGCAAGAAGATGATTGTTACAATGAGGCTCCAAAGGAATTTTTAACATAAAATACAAAATCCTAACCCCGAAAGATGAAAAGCCAACAATTTTGTGGACCTCGTTTTGGGTAGTTTGGTGTATCAACTTCCCGAGGGTGTAACTTTGGCATACGATCTTCGTTTGGGGTGCATGATAGTTCGTTGGAAATATATTGATGAGGACCTTAATTTTGGAGGATAAATCATAGCCTTTGGTTATTATTGAGGTTCTTTATCGTGAAAAAATGTTGGTTAGGCCCTCAAAATGGCCTCGAAAGTTTAGGACCTAAAAAACTGTTAAAAATAGTAAATTGCCAAAAAATTGTTTTGAGCTAGTTGGAATAAGTGGATGGCCACCAATATCCACCTGGATCAATCCTCCCTCCTTAGGAATAAATGGTCTCCATTTCGTTGAGTTCCTGGAGGAGATGAGAAAGTGTTTGTTGAATCTGAATCTTGGTGAGTTGCTTGCCTTGCTGGAGAAGTTGTGTTGCTTATCTTGTTGAAGGATGTCACGAACCTATTGTTGGTAGGGTTGAATCTGTTCAACCAAACTGTTGTACCTTGGCTTTACTGAGAAGTGTGTAGGAACCCTTGTAGGTGAAGAAACAATATCTTATTTCTCTTCTGCAATTTTCTTCTGTTGGATAGAAAGGTATTGGGCCAAGACTACAGTGGTTGCAGTGTCCTTTTGTTCACCTTTTGAATATATTGTGAAGAGGTTGTATTTTGTAGTATGAGATATTAAATTGCGGCACTATTTTGGTGGGACAGTAGTTGGAACTACCTATGGTATCCTGTAGAGATGACCCCCCAGAGTAACAATGACACTATGGGGTCAAGACTCATAAATAGCATGGTGCTTCTACATATATGGCTGGCCCAAAAGAACATCACAGACATCCAGTGGGGAAACATCACATAATACCTCATCCTTAAAGGGTTGGATTCCATATGACAATCGACATTGTTGGCTGACACGGAGATCTCATCCCTGGAGAAGCCACCCAATGTTGTATGGTTGTGGGTGTGGTGTTGTCAGAAATCCTAATTGTTTGATGACCTCTGTTGAGATGAGTTTCTTATAGCTTCCGCTATCAACAATAAAATGCAGTGGGGTCTCCTTCACCCACATCTATGAATGAAAAAGTCTCTCCCCCTCTTCAGGATCTATTGGTTCTTCTGGTTGAATTGTTGTGGTCATGACAGTAGCAGTGGGGTCTGTGTCGATGATATTTCTTCTCCCATTATTTTCTTAATCAGATTCTGAATCAAGGTTTAACTACTTTTCTTTGATCTCAACCACCAATGATTATTTTGAGTGACATTCATCAGTTTTGTTCCAAGGGATTTTTTGGAAACTACACCACTTTCTAGTGTCCTTCTTTGTCTTTCCGTTACCCTTATTTTCATGTGGATTGGACTAGATTTATGGAGGTTGGTTGTTAGGGTCGTATTTAGCATACTTTGGTTGTTGCATATTTGCAGAACCAAACTCTCGTTTGTTCTGGTGCCTAAATTTATTCTCGATTTTGACAGGATATCGATAGGCATCTCCTAGTGATGAGATGTCCAGGAAATCCATTTTGGTTTGGATGTACCTATGTAGAGCCCTGCAGTATTTCAGAATCATATGTTGCTTGGAGTCTTTGATACACAGCTTGGTGCGCAATGTATGGAAATTATTTGTGAACTCTAGCATTGTTTTTCCCCTCTCTTGCCACAGTGTGGTCCATCTCATGTATTGGTTGTCATAGTTACCAACAGGGTAATATTGTTCCTTGACCTCATCCAAAAAATATCCCAAGTGGGCTTGGCCCCATATATTCCAGACTCCTCTATCAAAATTTACTACCAATTAGTTTCCCAGCAATGTTTGACATGGGGGAGAGCCTTAAGGAGTGTGAAGGTGATCTTTTCCCTGTCGAAAAAATAGTGAACAGAGAAATAACTTTCTAGCATATTTAACCATTTTTCTAGGGCATCTACATCGATCTGACCTTCAAATACGGGAATATAAAAATTAACTTGTACCTTGAAAGGAGAGGTGCCTCCAAATTGGCCACTTGATGAAGACGTGTCTACTATTATTAGAAGGCATTGAAGGATGTGGGAAAAATTCTCCATCATTTCGTCCTTTTTTCACGTGAGAGATTGCTCAAGCAACAGATTAATAGAATGTTTTTCTCTGTCATCTTTATTTTCTTTTGCCATGGAGGGTTTCTTGGGTGTGTGAAAGTGATTTACGTCAAGAGAGAAAATATTGAGACCCAACTTGCTATACTCGGACATCATCGGCTACATGCATTGAAAAATGATCAAGAGCAGCCTCTTCTGATACTACTGATCCGGATTATTTTCGGCACGAAATGAGAGTGGAGATATAATAAATAAATGTACAAAGATATATCATATATCCAATAATATAACATAGATATATCAAATATATAACCATAAACACAGAGATACATTAATACACAATTTCTATTAATGAACGAAATGTACAAAACTGTAGAAATATAGAGTGAAAAACTTGCTAGAATGGTAGCATCTTATCTCTAAGAAGAGATGTGATGGCTATGCTCATTCGCAAGAAGATGATTGTTACAATGAGACTCCAAAGGAATTTTGAACATAAATAAAATCTAAAACCCTAAACTCAGAAGATGAAAAGCCATCAATTTTGTGGACCCTATTTTGGGTAGTTTGGTGTATCAACTCTTCGGGGGCGTAACTTTGGCATACGATCTCTCTTTGGGGCGCACGATAGTTAGTTGTAAAGGTATCGACAAGGAGATTCATTTTGGGGGCTTAATCAAATCCTTTGTCTATCATTGAAGTGATCGATCGTGAAAAACGCCATTTAGTCCCTCAAAAAAATAGTTAATTGCCCGAAAGACTGCTAAAAATAGTAAATTGCCAACAAATTGTTTTGAGCCAATTGGAATAGGTGGGTGGCCACTTATATGCACCTAGATAAGGAAATGAGGGATTTTTTACCTATCTAGGAGGGTTTTGATTCAATTGTTTCTAGGTTCCCTAGTCCTCCTATTCCTCCAGAAAAAATATCTGCTCATATGGATCTAAACCTGAGATTATATTTAAAAGTCTCAGAGGTTTGAGAGCCATTTTAGTTCTCCTTATCAAGTGACAAACCAGGATATTTCACATAGGTTTCAATAGCCTGAGGTGGTGTCCCTCCAAAAACATCCATGGGAATAATGGTGGGGGGTGTGGCTACTTTAATTTTTTATACACTAGGAAGGAGGCCACTAGATTGTTCACAATTCATTTCTTTTAACCCTACCTCCCAAGACCCGAAGCACAAATTGTCATTATTTGGGATAATATAAGAAATAAGAGAGAGTTTCTTACCCAATTCAGACTTGCATTGATATTTACTCTCTTATGGGGTATCCAAGTTCTATACATTTTATTTTAAAGGTAAATCCAGCAGAGACTTTTCCTTTGGTAGACTTTTAGGGGGAGCCTCTAGAGGAGCCATGTTCCTAAGGATCTGAGGAATAACTTTCACTCCTAGGTATCCTTTCAAACCCAAATGTTTTGTTTGTTGGGAATAGAACATTCCTTTTCCAAATTTCCATATACATGACATATTCCACATTTGAAATGGATTCCTTCATATTCCAAAGGTTAATAGTAAATGGCATACCCTTTCTTGATAATAATGGAGTCTGCCAAACCCTTTGTGAGGTCCAATCCAACTAGCATTCTGGTCATTTCCATATTTTTTGTGTCTTTGTAAGAATTATCATCTTTTAATAACAACCCTAGGTCATTACAAATTTCGCTAAAAACTAGCCTCTAACCAGAGGATCAAAGGTAGACCTAGTACCCTAACCTAGATCGACTAGTAATCTATATGGGTTGAATTGGCATCAAATTCTAGGTTCCATTTATTAAGAAATAGAAATTGTGATCTCCATTTCCATCTTGCATGAATAACTTTATCAACATCCACATTCAACATAAGGATCCAAATCACCCAACCTTTGACTTGTACCATGCAGCAAGGGGAGTAATCGAGTACCACAACAAAGGTCTCTTGCATCCAAAATTTTATGGATTCTCCATTCATATGTTTACTCGAGAAGTGGCCTACAATCAATGAGTCCTAGAGCTCCATAACTTCATTCAGTTTGATATTATCTCCTAAGCACAATTTTATTACCTCAACATTTCATTTAATGCACTTTCGCCTCTTCCTGGCTTTCCCTGAACTCAGACCCTCCTAGTTGGATGCTAAGGGTTTAGAGGTGGGGATTCCACTCATCAAAACACTTGTAAGCATACCTCCAATGAAGTCTTTCTTGAGATATCTACCACTATAAACCTCCTTTCCAAGAGATGAATATAGTGAGGAACCTAGAAAAAAGTCTAATGGATCATCCTTTGAAAGTATTAATTATTGCGGAAATATCTTCAGTGGTGAGAATTAAATCTCATCAATGACCACACGCAAGGAATAAAATCCCTGACCTTTCAAGTCCTCCATCCCATACCTTCCATGATCGCATTGAAATTGATCTAGGTGGATATTGGTGGCCACCCACCTATTCCACTAATTCATAATGGTTCCACATCTTGGAATTGCTTTCTATGGTTTTTCGGGTCCCAAACTTTCGTGGCCATTTTGAGGCCCTAAATGAAGTTTTTTGGCGTGACAATGTCTAGCATGTAGTGAAAGGCCTATGTTAAGGTAAACGAAATGTATACTCCTTGTCCAAACCTTTTCGACGGGGTACCGAGCACCCCAAAAGGAAATTGTATGCAAAAGTTGTGCCCTCAGGAAGTTGACGTATCAACTTACCACATTGGGTCCCACAAACCTTTTGGCATTTCATATTTTGGGTTAGGGTTTTGGATGTTTATGATTTTCTCATTGATGATTTATGTTAAAATACCTTTCCGGCCTATTTGTAATAAACTTCTTGTGAATGAGGTTAGCCATCACATCTCTCTATTTAGAGATAAGCTACCACCATTCTAGCTATCTTGTGTTCTTGATGCAGCCCCCTACCTCAGCAGGGTCTACTGACCTCCTGGTCACTAGATATTATTACTCATTGAGCTGAAGCATCTCTTTGATTCCCTATTGGAAACTTCACTACATATCCATAGGTCCTTTTTATGAAAACTACACCCACGTGAATAAACACTAGGCGTAATCTTTCTTCACACGACCACAGGTTGTGACCGCACGCCTATCCAAAAGTCACTTTGGGATTTCACATTTCACGAAATTGGAAACTAGTCCATCTCCTTCTCCTCCCAAACTCCAATCTTTGAAATCCTGATGTCAAATCAATGGTTCGTAGCCTTCCGCGATCCAATGGTCCAGATCTCCCCTTCACGTATCGAGACTTCGCATTTTGCGACGTCGAAAGATTGCTCACCTATGATCTTTTAATTCATGAACCTCGTGAATTCTCACAACTTTGTCCTTTGAATTTTCCAGTTTGCGAGTCAGTGAAATGTTGATATCTCGCCACGTGTCCTTCCCAACACCAACAGCTAGGATCGACCCCACTCTTCCCCTTGCAAATTTTTGGCCCTTGACCAAGTTTTGGATAACATTGGTCATGTTTGACCACTTTTTGGGACTTTGACAGGCTGGTCGAAGGCAAAGCGCAAGGCGAAGCGGAGATCGTGGGATCTTGCCCCCTTTTTAGGGATTTTTGGGTTTAGGGTTTATGTAAAGGGTATGGGATGTCAGTCCATGGGTTTACCCATGCTTAGGCCCCTTTTGTAATGTATAAATAGACATTTAGGTGATGTAAGAAGTACTAGACCTAGTAGAATCGGCTTAGAGCGGATCTAGAGGCTTTCTGCATACTGTGTGTTAATACTTGCAGAGCTAAGTGCAAGTGATTATAAGAAGCTCATGTGCAGACTGTGTAAGAAGGCTTTGTGCTTGAACCTAGCTCGGGAAAGGAGGATCTGGTGAGGTGTGCGCAGATCTCTTGTCATATGCGGAGTGGGTCTTGTGGATTTGTGCATGTAAGAAGATTGACAAAAGACAATAAAGAAGAAGAAGAGTTGGTGGACGTAGCCCCACACTGGGGTGAACCATGTATATCATGTATTGTGGTTTCTTTGTGCATTATAATTGTTATGTTATTGATGTGATGCATCTAATATAGTAGCTTAGTGCTTAGCGATGTGAATCAATGCTAGATATGATCTATTTCTATATGTTAAGTGCTTGGACGTGTTAGATCTTGTTGAATACTGTGTTGTTATGTAATTAGGGTTTCAACCTGTGATGTGAATAAGGGTTAAATGATAATGAATGTTAACTGCTAAGTGTTTTTTTAAGTACTGTGATCATAGATCTGTGTCCCAGCTAGGTTGTAGACACTTGAGTCCTACAACCACCTCTACCTCTACCTCAGGTGAGACTTCATTTGCTTCCCAGGTGTTGTTGAAAGGGTTGATAGTTAGGGTTTTGTTGGTGCACTGTTGAAGCATTGAACCCTGGCTCTGCCCCTATGCTAACAAATAGTTTTGTTGTCGGTACTTGAAACTGTGATTGTTGGGAACTGAAGAAAAGAAGAAAGCTCTTTGTGTAGATTTGTTGCTTTAGTGCACAGTAATCTACTTGACTGTGAAGCTCTGTGCTAAGAAAAGAATCGGACTTGAAGAAAAGAGGTAAGATCTTAAAGCTTTTCTCTCTGATAAAGGTAAGATAATTGAAAAAAAAAATCGAAAGAATGGATCTAGGTATGCTTGATAGATTTTGTCCTATTCTGAAAGCTAGGGCACAGCTAGAAGAAAGAAGATTTGATATGAGTAGATCTGATAGTGAAAGATATGTTATTCCTATGCATATAAATAATGTTTGGACTAACACATGGATGTAGGATCCTAGAAAGAAAGTTTTGCAAGTTCAACACTGTGATCCCAGTGCGCATTACAAGAAAGGTTGGGGATCATTTAAAAGAAAGAGAGGATTGACCCTTTGTTATAGTTGCAGAAGACCAAGACATATTGCTAAGGAATGCCCTGGTAGAGGTCCTAGTCGGCTTTGTTGTAAAGTTATGGACCATGAAGTTTTAGATTGCCCTAGAATGATTGCTAAATTTGAAAATATGAATATGAGACAAGAAAACCATGAGAAAGTCCAAGAAACTAAGGATATGATAGAACCCCAGAAAGAATCAGAGACTATATTATTGCATATGAAAGAAACCCTAAATGATCACATAGACATTAGTTTATCAGAGATATTCAAAGAGAAGGAGTGCATAGAAACAAGAATAGGAGACTTCGAAATAGAGTGTGTTTTGTATGAGGAAACACAGGTGAATATCATGACAGAAAGAACTTGGGAAATTTTAGGAAAGCCTGTTATGGTTCCTTCATTGGGAGGAATAGGATTATTTAAAGGAAAATTGATAACCCTGTGTGGAAGACTTACCCGGATAGCTATGAGTTCTCATGTAAATTTGACAGAAGAAGAATTTGAGGTCATTAAGTTTGTTGATAACAGCGCCCCATTTTCTATTTTTCTAGGAAAAACCTGGATTGAGAAATATCAGGTCCGCAAGAAAGAAGAAGAGGAAGCTCTGGAACAGAAAAAGAAAGAACTAAGGGATTTCATGGGTAGGAGAATAGCGCACTTACTGGAAGAACAAGAGGACAAGTCGAAGTTGAAAGAATGCAGGCAGACTTGAAAAACTTTCCCATGCAGGAGAGTAGAGCACCTACTCCAGAAAAAGAAGAAGTATTACTCTCGAACCCTTTGAAATACCCTCAACAGTGCAAAGTTAATATACCAAAGGGGAGATAAGAACAATAACGGAAAGAGGAACCTAGTGACTCAAATTACAGGAAAGAAAGATAGAAATCTCAGCAAGAAGAAAGCAAAGTTAGAAAAACTACAAGAAGTTCCAGAGAGAACTTCGCAGAAGGAATGTTTGCAGAACTTGAACCTCGTCGGAATAGCAGAACAAAATAAATTGGCACTTCGCCACGGCAAAGCAATATGACCATTGGAGGTGTCTCGATCGTTAGAATGACACTCCTGAATGGATAAAAACAAAGTTTTGGCCAGGGAGATCGCCATTGGATCATTGAGACCGCGCCATAACGGATGGAATTGCATTGATTGACGCATTCTTGTCCATTGGAGGAATCTGTTACGATGTTGTCTATTTATCCCATCGAATGTTGCACAGAGAACACTTTCGAGAATTGAGAGTATCTGAGCCCACAGAGAATTCATTGTTATCGCGCAGTGATTACTAAGACTTCGCCACCCGTTCTATTACCATGAGTATTTGTCCACCTACCTAAGATATATGATCTCGAGCGTGTATGTCGGGTGAGCACGGCGAAGTGGAAAAGTTTGTAGAATAAATTTTGATAGATTTAATGGTTGAAAAGGTCATGTCCATAGGGGCACAGGCCTCATCAACGAGAGGATTGCAAGCTTCTCCATCGACTACACGTCGATATGCACCCTCTAGAACTGTGACAGAAAAACGGAGCAAGCATTGTGATGACTTGGCGAACGCAAAGCTCATCCCATCTATCATGCTCGACTATATCCTGCCTTTGACTGACACGGTTAGTCGTGACAGTGTCCCGAGAGACTTAGACTACATCTTAATCATTATGTAGCTCTTGAAGGGGATACGCGTAGTTGGACCACAGTTAGGACAGATTATGACGTTGAATATAAGTGACTTCAACTTGGGAGATCACAAGAACCATGGAATGCTCGCACCACACAAGTATTTGACCAAGACAACGGGGAAGAATCTGAAGATAATCCCCCAGCCATGGACAATGGACATCGCGAGGTCCACCATTATTAATGTAATGAAGATACCACACTTCGAAAGGCATCGGTAGGTTAACGTGTGCATTAAACTCTTGTTTTCTTTCTTCCATGGTGGTTATATGTGGTTGGACAGATGCATCACCGTTGATCCAACACTGATCCATCGGATCATCAGGTTGAGTATGCAAGGACCAGACCCACAAGACTTTTATCCAGGGAAGGTTTCAGATCGTGCCCTGGCACAGCGAATCAAAGATACCTACGGCGATGTGGAGAAGGGGAAGAGAGGCTACAAGGTAGCCTCCATCCAGAATGGCATAGTGCGCCTAGCTTTCCAGTTTATCACTGGTCATCTAGTAAGAAAGAACAAACCCATGCAGGTCACGGGGTTTGTTGTTGACCTCGCAGGAAAATGCATTGAAGGGATACAAATGAACTGGGTGATCTACCTCATCAACCAGTTAGAACAAGACTATCGTGAAGCTCAGGATCAGGGCTATGAGTTTCATTTCAGTTGGATGTTGATCCTCGTTACCTTTATTTCTTGGGAGATGCCAGAAGGAGTGACCCTCCCTGAAATTGAGTTGTCTGAACCACTAGCTACAAAGTTCACTACGCTCTGGTATTCGAGCGACATGGTAAAAAAATGGTAGTCAAACACGATGTTCCACACATATCACCTGCAGCTGAAGGGGGATATTGAGTCCTTCCCTCACATGACGCCAAATACCTTGCACAGGTTTAGGCCCCTTGTGAAGTTTCACACAGATAGACATTTTACTTATATCACTGCGTGTGCAGACGAAAATAAAGAAGAGCTCAAATACTACTATAAGCTCACAAAGGAGGACATGGAAGAAATAACTAAGGAATGGCCTGCAGAATTCCTTATACCAGTTGACTAGGAATAATTGTCTGACCTCAACCTCATCGGAATTCCTATGGTCACTCGTGAAGAGTATGATGCACCTAGCAATAGCCGAAGGAAGAAGAAGGAAGAAGTATAGGAGTTGAACAACGCATCAGAAGAGACTTATTCAGATTCACCTGGAGGGGGAGGAGGTGACGAAGTAGACAAAGAAGAGAATGAAGGGAAAGAAGACAAATAGGAACAATATGAAGTGACACCGCCCAAGGATCCCATTGATGAGACAAGAAAGGTTTCCCTGATGAAACCTTCATTTCGGAAGAAGTCAAAAACTAGTAAGCCCAAGTTGCAGACTGTGCTCACAGTGGATGAAATGGACCTCATCATTGTTGTTGTATCAGATACATCAGAGGATATTTTACAGCGCAATGAATCAAAACAAGAGACTATGTATGATAGGATTAAGGCAGAATTGAAAGGGGTACATCAAGCCCTCTACTCCAGCCGTGCAGTGTCTACTACGCCACCTCCATCAGAAGGAACAAAGTTGGGAGATGAGCTTGCCCAGCTACGCAAAATAGAAGATGCGACGAAATCTCACCTTCATCGTGTCCAGGAGGAAAAAGAGCAAGCCACATAGGCATTGAAGCAAGAAAAGGAGGAAGCCATAAAGAAACGTCGGGTTGCGCAACAAGAAAAAGACGACCTCCAGGCGAAGTTTGCAGAGGATAGAGTGTAGATCCAGAAGGAGAAAGAGTAGTTGCTCGCGGAGCCGATTTTAGTTAAAGAAACAGTCACTAGAGCACTTCATTATGTGACAGTCTTAGAATAGATGGAAGAAGACCCAGTGGAGAGTCAAGTGGGGAAGCTTGTTGAAGCCATTTAGCAGCTCCAACATAGAGTAGCAGAACTAGAGTTACAAGCAGTGCCAAGCAATCTATAGGAAGTATGAGACCAAAGAGAAGAAACTGCCCAAAGCACAGTATAGAGAATCAAGGCATTGGCCTTAGAATGCAAACAACTCAGCAGTGGAAGTGCGCAGACCTATAAGTGCCTTGCAGAGGAAACTGGAGTCATAGCTCCAGGAGGAAAAGCAGCAAGAATCAACAGTGCAAGCGCATTTGAAGCCACTCTCAATGGTAGAGAGGATGAAAAGGTCCCAGGAACAGTGCATAGTCCAACAATAGGTCCATGCCGTCTAGAGTAAAGTCATGGAAGTGACCCAGAGGCTCCAGCCAGTACAGGATCAAGCTTGCACACTTTTTGAGGAAATTGAAGGACAAGATGCACATCTAGAAAAAATGGTCACCATGGTGGAACAAAACTTGGAAGGACTTATGCTTGATAAAGTTATCCAGGAGTTCGTTGAGCAGGAGGCTCTGGAAAAGCAGCAGGTTGAGGAAGCTCAAGCTAAGCTCGAGGCCTTTGAGGCAGAGCTACCTAGATCGGAGTGACTCGGGACGCATAACAGGTGAGTTTTGGGGGCATGTTGGCCCTTGACCAAGTTTTGGAGAACCTTGGTCATGTTTGACCATTTTTGTGACTTCGACGGGTTGATCGAAGGTGGAGTGCAAGGCGAAGCAGAGATCGCAGGATCTCGCCCCCTTTTTAGGTATTTTTGGGTTTAGGGTTTATGTAACGGGTATGGGATGTTGACCCATGGGCTTACCCATGCTTAGGCCCCTTTTGTAATGTATAAATAGACCTCTAGGTGATGTAAGAAGTACTAGACCTAATAGAATCGGTTTAGTGCAGATCTAGAGGCTTTGTGTATATTTTGTGTTAATACTTGCAGACCTAAGTGCAAGTGATTGTAAGAAGCTCATGTGAATACTGTGTAAGAAGGCTTTGTGCTTGAACCTAGCTCAAGGAAGGAGAATATGGCAAGGTGCATGCAGATCTCTTGTCCTATGTGGAGTGGGTCTTGTGGCTTTGTGCATGTAAGAAGATTGACAGAAGACAATAAAGAAGAAGAAGAGTTGGTGGACGTAGCCCCACACTGGGGTGAACCACGTATATCATGTGTTGTGGTTGCTTTGTGCATTATGATTGTTATGGTATTGATGTGATGCATCTAATATAGTATCTTAGTGCTTAGTGATGTGAATGAATGTTATATATGATCTATATCTATATGTTAAGTGCTAGGACGTGTTAGATCTTGTTTAATACTATGATGTTTTGTAATTAGGGTTTCAACCTGCGATGTGAATAAGGGTTAAATGATAATGAATTTTAACTGTTAAGTTCCCTATTAAGTAATGTGATGAAATATCTGTGTCCCAGCTAGGTTGTAGACACTTACATCCTGCAACCACCCCTGCCTCTACCTCGGGTGAGACTTCATCTAGTTCGCAGGTGTTGCTGAAAGGGCCAGTAGTTAGGGTTTTGTTGGTGCATTGTTGAAGTGTTGAACCCTGGGTCTGCCCCTGTGCCAACACAAATATTCTGAAGTCTGAGTCCTCGAACTCCCAGATCTGCTGCCACTTGTCAGCTCTAACGATGGATTGTTCCGATGACTTCAAAACTTGTCTCATGCATGTTCCTTGGGATCCAACTGTTGTTGGTCCAAGTGCTCAAATATGACGGCTGGGATCTGATATCCTCCTGTGCATGCTCCTTCTGTCTAGATTTGGATTCCAACTGTCCATATCTTCTCTCGCGAATCGAAAGTTCACATTTCATGACTTTGGAAAACAGCTTCGTCCGTTCTCCAGACTTTCAATGACTCTTTGCCAAATAACTTGCCATTGTCCCTTCTGAGATTGATTTCCATGAGGTGAATTCAACCCTCGCTCCTCCTTTGAGGTTTTCCAGGCCTCTGTCCTTCCTGAGCTTACACCTTCCTCCCGAATTGGAATATTTCTCAGAGTTCAAAGGTCTTGGCCTTTGCTTCTCCTGCAAGTCTGACTCTTGAATATTGTCAACACTTATGAAAGTGCTATCCCTTATGAGCTTGATCCTTAAATTATTTAGATTTCCCATGTACTCCTTGTGTTCAGGGATTTTGATAACTCAGTTCAAAGGATTTCTTGAAAAGAAATTCTTCTCGCCCTCCTTGCGTTCCTCTATTTTGGTTCTTCGACGCTTGGTCGCTTCTTGACTCTGTGCACTCCTTGCACCTGGTCTAAGTTTCCTCTGTCCTCTCTCTGAACTCTTTTTGAGTCAACTTGAGACTCAGTCGACACACTCCTTGCATTCGATATGCACACCTTGCATTCGAGTTTCAGAAGAGAAGTAATTGAAAGTTATCCAGTTTCGTCACGAACTCATACGATCAACTTCTCGAACAATCATACATGAATGAAAATGAACTAAATCACATACACATAATGCAACATTCATTCAATCACACATTAAAATGAACACAATCCAAGATTTGGGACAATTCTGTCTGTTTTATTCATTCATGAAACAAATTACATAATATTGCAGTTCTCCACTATGTCTTTCTTCTACCTTATTCTGCTCTATCGGTCCCTATCTCATAATAATTTTACAATGCAACAACAAACTCTCTAAGGAATTGCTCTACAAGCTCTCATCGTCCTATCTTCAACCTATCATATCAAGTCATAGTGGTTACCTACTTTGTCCTATCACAATAACTAACAGTTATTGCCAGATAAGAGCCAACACTCTATATCTGCAACTCCTTATAGTCCTATATGACTTTACAAACATGACATATTTAAAAATGTTGTTTTCAAAAATATCTCAACAAATCGATTTGCTCCTGAGTTAATTGTTGATTTGAAACTCTGTCATGCTGAGATGTCATTTCTTTACCTCCACGCTTGCACCTTTGACTTTGAAGTCGATGCTCCTACATCATACTCCTATGCTTAAAATATTCATGGACTCCTATCCATGAGCTCCTGCACTGTTTTTCCATGCTTCAAAATATCAGGTTATGTGACCCAACTTGAATCTTCCATTGGATGGTCTTTCCACTTCACTAAGTATTCAGGATATGTCTTCCTCCTGGTCTTCTTTCCAGCTCTCTATTCAATGATTTTCTCCATCTAAGGTTTTTTTGTGTGGGTAATTTTTCTTCCCAATGAACTTCCTTCTGATCATCTGATTCTCTTGCCTCATCTCTCCTATAAGGATACAGTTCTGCAACATTGAATATCTGTGATATCCCAACATTGTCCGGCAACTCAATTTCATAAGCATTGGCTACGAATTTTCTGAGAATATTGCATGGTCCTATCTTCTTCAAATTCAACTTGTTATATGTTCCCCTTGGAAACCTCTCTTTTCTCAAATGAGCTAAAAATTCATCTCCAACTTCGAATTGAACTTATCTCCTCTTCTGATTAACTCTTCTCTTATATTTTAGGTTGTTGTCTTGTAGCTTCTCTCTGACACTGTCATGGAGTTTCTGCATTTCTGTTGCAAAATCCTCTGCTCCAGCACTTCTGAATTCATCTTGATTCATATCTCTCAACTCTGTAATCCCTCTTGGTTGTATACCATACACAATTTCAAATGGACTTTTCCCTGTGCTCATGTTCACTAAATTGTTAAATGCAAATTCTACTTGTGCCAGAATCTGATCCCATTGATGACCTTGCTCAGTGACTAAACTTCTTAACAAGTTTCCCAGACTCATGTTTACTAGTTCAGTCTATCCATCTGTCTGAGGGTGATATGATGAACTAAAGGACAATTTTTTCCCCAGCCTCTTCCATAGAGTCCTCCAAAAGTGTCCTACAAATTTGGTGTCCCTGTTTGAGACTATGCTCCTAGGCAATCCATGTACTCTCACTACTTCTCTGGAAAAAAAATTGGCTATGTGTGTAGCATCGTTTGTCTTTTGGCATGGTATGAAATGTGCCATTTTTGAAAAAAATTCCACCACAACAAATATGGAATCGCTCCCTTTCTGAGTTCTAGACAATCCCAATACAAAATCCATATTGATTGCATCCCACGGCCTCTCTGGAATTGGTAATGGCTGATACAAACCAGTGTTTTGTTGTCTTCCTTTCATATACTGACGAATTCTGCATCTGTTCACAAACTTTTTCACCTCTTCCCTCATGCTCGGCCAATAATACAAATTGCTCAGCTGTGCAAATGTCTTATCATGACCAAAATGTCCAGCTAAACCTCCACTGTGTTTCTCCTTCAACAAATTATCTCTCATTGAGCATTTCGATATGCATAGTTGGCTTCCCTTGAACAATAATCCATCCTGGATCAAATATTCAGTCCATGGGCTTTTGTCTCCCAACAAAGGATTATTACATGTCTCATAAGCTTCCTTAAAATTTGGATCTTCTCGATACATTTCCTTGAGGTGTTCAAACCCTAAGGTCTCCACTTGGAATTCTTGTACAATTAAACTCCTCCTGCTCAAAGCATCTGCAACTTTGTTAGCAGTTCCAGCAATATGTTTAATAACAAAATTAAAATTTTGCATAAATTCTACCCATTTATCATGTCTCTGATTCAACTTTTCTTACCTAGTAATAAACTGCAAAGCTTGGTTATCAGTGTACAAGACAAATTCTTTATGAATTAGATAGTGTCTCCACTTCTTCAAATCTTGAATCACTGCCTAATATTATTTATCATATGTGGAATACTTCTTCTTGGTGTCATTCAACTTCTCACTGAAATAAGCAACCAGCCTATTATCCTGACTCAAGACTTCTCCAATAGCTAATCCACATGCATCACATCTCACTTGAAATGTTTTTCCAAAATCTGGAAAGACTAGAATTGGTTGTTCTGTGATTTTCTCTTTCAACACTTTGAAAAAAAATTTAGCTTCCTCTGTCCATTTAAAAGACTTGTGTTTCTTCTTCACAATGTCCATCATGGGTGCAAATATACCACTGAAATTCCTAATAAACTTTCTATAAAAACTCGCTAACTCATGAAAACTTCTTACCTCAAATATGTTGCTTGGTGATGGTCATTCTTTGATTGCTCTCACCTTTTCTTGATCCATCTTCAATTCATTTGAAGAGATCGCAAAACCCAAGTATATGAGTTATGTCTTCATAAAAGAATTCTTCTTCATATTTATCAGCAATTTTTACTGCTACAATTTTTCCATCACTGATGTCAGATGTCTTAAGTGTTCTCCCTTTGTCTTACTGAAGATTATTATGTCATCCAGATATACTATGACAAATTTTCCTATGAAGTCTTTCAATAATTCATTCATCAATCTCATGAATGTGCTTGGTGCATTTGTCAACCTAAATGGCATGACCAGCCATTCAAACAATCCTTCATTTGTCTCGAATGATGTTTTCCATTCATCTCCCTCTCTCATTCTTATTTGATGATATCCACTCTTCAAGTCTATCTTAGAAAAATAGCTTGCTCCACTCAAACAATCCATCAAATCATCCATCATTGGTAAAGGGAATCTATACCTAATAGTTATCTTGTTGATGGCTTTGGAATCTGTACACATTCTCCATCCTCCATCCTTATTTGGACTTAACAGAGTCGGTACTGTGCATGGGCTTAGGCTTTCACTGACTAAACCTTTATCCAACAACTCTTGGACTTGATTTTTGACTTCCTCATTCTCTCTAGGTGTCAACATATAAGATGCTTTGTTTGGTAAACTAGCTCCTAGAATAAGGTCAATATGGTGGCTTATACTTCTAATGGGTGGCAACGAGTGAGGTAACTCATCCACTACTATGTCAGCAAATTTTTCTAACAGTTCCTGGATTTCTTTAGGAAAATATTCCACATAATTATTTGTAAGGATAACTCTAGGCTTCCTCACTACATCAAACTGCACTTCTTTTTCCTTATTGACTTCATTCAAGAGTTCCTTCCCACTCATGAGAAGTAAACTCGAACTAGATTCCCTCTTTTGTTCTTTCTCTTCTATGGGTAACAACATATGTGTCCTACCATTCTTTTATAGGGTATAAGTATTATTCCTCCCATCATGAATAACTTTTCTATCAAACTTCCATGGTCTCCCCAATAAAATATGACAGACATCCATAGGAATTACATCACATAATATTTCATCCCTATAACCTCCTATTTTAAATTCAACTTGGCATTGTTGACTTACCATTACTTGATGTCCTTTCTACAACCATGATACCTTGTATGGTTTTGGATGTGGAGTTGTCTTCAGCTCTAGTTTCTCCACCATATTTGTGGATACTAGATTTGTAGTGCTCCCATTGTCTATGATCACCTTGCAAACTTTGTCTTTCGTCTTGCAAGCAGTTCTGAACAGACTTGTTCATTGAACTGGTTCCTCAACCTCATCATGAGATTATGAGATTATTTCCTCATCATGAGATTATTTCCTCCTTCTGTTGCTTCTACTTCCACATCCTTTTGTTCTTCAACAATGTGTGCTTCGCCTCCTCCTTCTTTCTTTCTCTTGAGACATTCCCAAGACTTGTTCTTTGATTTTCCATAGGTATAACATCTAACTTCACCTCCTCTATCTCTTTCTCGTCCTCTATAAAAAGAGATTCTTCCTCCATGTTGTCCTTCTTTATAACTTCCACCTCTCTCAGGGTGACTTTGTTGTTTTCCATCTTCATGCTTCGGTTTCTGGAACTTCTCTCTGTTGGTTCCCTTACCTCTGCTTGAATTTCCTCCCTTGTTTCGTTGGCTTTGTTTTCTGGCCAATTTTTCTTCAGATTTCAAGGCTGCTTGATAAGCATACTCGACTTTACTAACAGACATCATGTTGATCTCCTCTTGTATTTCATATCTTAGCCCATTGATATACCTGGTTGTTTTTTCATCTTCATTCTCTTTATGTCCAGCACTGATGTTCAGTCTATAAAATTCCTCAGTGTACTCCTTCACTGATAAAATTTGTTGTCTCAGGTTCTGCAATCTCCTGAAATGATTGATTTGATAGTCCTTTGGGATAAATTTGGCTTTCAGCTTGGCTACCATCCTATCCCAGCTCTTAATTTTCTACTTACATTTGCTCCTATGTTCGGCTTGCAGTTCATCCCACCATAGCGTTGCATGACTTTTCAGTCTTGTCACTGCATGCTTCACCATCTTGTCTTCTTCGATGTCTTCGTAATCTAAGTACTTGTCCATAGCACGTACCCAATTCAAAAATTATTCAACTTCTAAATTTCCTTCATACATTGGTACCTCTATTCTTGCTCTGGCTCCTATTCTTGAAACAGCTTTCAATAAGCGATCTTGTGTAGCATCTTCTGCTACATTTTCTTCGACCTATATCTCTTAAATTGTGGCTTCAATGATATTTTCTTCAACCTATATCTCTTAAATCTTGGCTTGACTAATTCCTTGGCCACATTCATGCGGATGATGGATGATATATTACAGCCATTCACAAACTCCTTTGACCAAATTGATTTCCTTCCACCCACAAAATGATGGACAAACAGAGGTAGTAAACAAGATGATTGTCCATATCCTGAGGATGTACAATTCCAAACATTCACACACATGGGATGAGAACCTTCCTTATGTTCAACATATCTACAATAGAGCCCTCCACAAATTTATTGGCCATGGTTTTTTTCAGGTGTGCTCGAAATTACATCCATTGGCCTCCATTGACATAGCTCTACCCATTGTAGTTGCACATGAATAGTTCTCCCATGATCAAATCGAGGTTGATTGAGTAGCCAAATGTTTTAGCGAATCCATCACATCCAACAACAGGTTGATGATATTTTGTAGAAATCCAATGCCAAGTACAATCAATGCCATGATCAGTATCAGGCACCACACAAGTTTCAAGTGGGAGATAAGGTATGGTTACATTTGCAAAAAAAGTGCCTCAGGGGACCCTATTGGAAGCTCCACTCACTCTCATATGGGCATGACACCATCACCAAGGTTTTGGGTGAGAAATATTTTGAATTAAGTACTCCCTCTTTCCTTGGCTTGCACTCATTATTTAATGTGGAATTTATTTGACCATATTTTCCACCTCTCTTGGACACTTCATATGCGATTGAGCAATTTCCCCCTATAGAAATCAATCCTAATTGCATTGAAAAATCAACATTTGATCATATCATTAACACCAAGATGAATGGCACCCGTAATAAGAACATCCAACTCTATTGGATCGTCAAAGCAGGGAAACTTCTTCTCCAAGGAAAGTGGCTCACTAGGAGTCAGATTCAGTAGAATTTTCCCCATCTGATGGAGGAACTTGACACAATGGGGACCATTTCTTCCTAAGGGGGAGGATTGATCTAGGTGGATATTGGTGGGCATCCACTTGTTCCACTAATTCATAATGGTTCCACATCTTGGCATTTTTTCTACAGATTTTCGAGTCCCAAACTTCTGGGGTCATTTTGAGGCCCTAAACAAAGCTTTTTGGGCGTGACAACGCCTACCATGTGGTTAAAGGCTTATTATAGGTTGAACGAAATGTGTACTCCTCATTTAGACCTTTTTGATGAGGTACTAAGCACCCCAAACAAATATCGTATGAAAAATTTGTGCCCCGAGGAAGTTGATGTATCAACTAACCAAATCAGGGCCCACAAACCTTTTGGCATTTCATCTTCTGGGGTTAGGGTTTTGGATGTTCATGGTTTTCTCATTGATTCTTTATGTTAAAAGGAATTTTAAACCTATTTTTAATCATCTTCTTATGAATGATCATATTCGTCACATCTCTCTCTTCATAAATTAGCTACCACCATTCTACCTAGCTTGTGCGCTTTGCATTTTACAATCTTTTGTATTTCAAACAGACATTAACATAATCTGAGTTTAATTGTATTAATGTGTTTCTTACAATATCTCTATTTGTTTCCTTATTATATATCTACCATCATGTCGTTCTCAATATAATATGGATTAGTAAGTTGACTTGAAAGCTTAACAAATTCTCGGATGCAGGGTGTGTGGATAGTTGGTTGTCATTGATGTCAACTATGGTCAATCCTAGAAGAAGCCTCGAAGAAAGGTTGGAATCATTTAGAAGTGATGGGTGTATTTTGAAAAGTATCCAAAGTGGTCCCCTTATGGCGTAGCTTTAAGCATGGCCCTCACGAGAAGACGCTTTGAAGAATCCATGGAAAGATGGCTAAGTGGTTAAGTAGTTGAGAATCTCCAGAGGTGTGATCATGAAGCTCGAAGTTGTTTGAAGAAAAAGAGGATGAAGGAAATGAAACATGCATGCAAAACCTTCATAGATGTATATTCCTCATCATGTTGTTTCCTCATCAATATGAAGCCCTGAAAGAAAATGAAGAAGCCCCAGATCTAAGGACAACAAGTTACAATTCAACCCCTAAAAGGTATTGCAAACAAGAAGTTACAAGTTGTCCCCATTGCAATGAATATTAAAATAAATATTAAGGATATTGTTGGCAAATTCGGCCCCAATGGACTAATCATTAAAAATTATTTTTAATTTTATTTGGGTCAAGACGACCCTAAAAAAGGGTGTCAAATCTAGTATAAATAAGGCACCTTGGAGTTCATTTGTAACATTAACTCAAGTTATTTTTATATGAGGTATACAAGGATATCTGAGGTGAATTTCAGAGGGAATATGAAGTGAAGAAGGGAAAAATTCCAAGGGAGGATGAAGTCTTATGATGATGTGTTCTAAGGTATGTTATTTAAATGTCATATTACCATTTTTCGCTATAACTTGTTTTCTAGAATGATTCAGATGGAGAAAAAATGGAGGTTATTGTGAAAACATATCAGGGTACCTATGATAAAAATTTCAACTTCTGAGTCATTGTGTTTTTTTATACACACTATGTGGAAGATAAGGTTTTTGACTAGTCCTGAAATTAGTCTCAAGCGGGTGTTCTAAGACAAACAGTCATAACTTCTTCATAGATGATCCAAATTCTATGAGACAAACTGGATTGAAAAAAGTACAATTCTTAGTATTTTGTATGTGATTTTAGAACCAAATATTAAATATTCAGCGCGTGACATGCTCTACAAGTTCCCTCTCCAAAATAGGCCAGAATTCAGCAAGGTCTGCCATTTTCGCTATAACTCCTTTTTAGGGACTATTCAGGGAGTGAAACTTAGAGGAATTTCAGATACGATATTGAATAATGTTGGGTACAAGTTTCATACCTTTATCCATTACAGGTATGGAGTTATTCTTTTTTAAATTTAGGGTCTGTGACAAATCCAAAAACTAGTCTCATGAGATTGAGGTAAAGTTTAATCAAGATGTTATTATCTTATTGTTGAAGTTGAGGAAAGTTTGCAGGTGTATGATCACATACACCAGGTTTCTACATGACTAAAGGTATTCTTTCTATTTGTTCTATTTTTATGGTTATGGTATATGCTTAAGGCATATCTTGGATGGTTTGGCACATGCTTTTAGCATATGGTTTGAGGAGCATCTTGAATATTGGGCATATAGTTTGAGATGTACTTTCGTATATGTTTACATGTTTGAGGCATATCTTGGTACATGGTTGATAGATGTGATGGCACATGTTTTGGTACATGGTTAATAGATGTTATGGCACATACTTGAAGCATTTCTTGGCACATGGTTTATGGATATGGCACATACTTGTTACATGGATGATATGGCACGCTTGTCTTAAGAATATGATTTGATGCACATATTTGTGATGGTCTTGGTATATGATCTATGTGAGTGGAGTAGGTTATAGTTGATGATAATTTTTTGATTTAAATTGGTAAAAATTGCTCAATATCGATTCACACCCCCTCTTAGTATTGGTGAATATTCCAATAATTGGTATCAAAGCATGTTCCTTCAATAACAGTCTAACAACTAGAAGCTAGATCATGGAGTGCACTAAGAATGGAATGCCAGTGTTTGATGGTCAGAACTATGCCTTCTCTAATAGAAGGATGAAAATGTTTTATCAGGCATAGAAATTTGATGTATGGAAAGCAGTAGTATATGTATACACGAAACATGTCACTCCCCCAATAGATAAAGATGGAAAGAAACTTAGTGAAAACAATTCAAGGGCTATGAATTATATTCTGAGTGGCCTGGCTAGTTCAGTATATGTTAAGGTTATGCAATGTGATTCTGCAAAGGATATTTGGGACAAACTTTAGAATGTCTATGAAGGAGATTCCAAAGTCAAAGGGGCCAATTTTGACACTTATCGAGGTCAATTCGAATAGTTGAAAATGAAGGAAGATGAAGATATTACAGCTTACTTTTGGCGAGTTGATGAAATAGTGAATGTTATTAAATTCTTGGGAGAAGAAGTTAAAGAACCAGTCATTGTCCAAAAGATATTAAGGTCTCTTCCAATGATATTTGACCCTAAGATTTTATCCCTAGAAGAAAGAGCAGGTATTAGTACGCTAAGCATGGATGAGCTACATGGAATATTTATAGATTATGAAATGAGAACGGAACAAGAGAACCCATCCATGAAGGAAGCATCTTTGAAAGAATCCAAGAAGACAAAGAAGAAGAAGAATCAAAAGTCAAAGTCAAATTGCAGTTGCAACAATGATTCAGAGGAAGATGAAGAAATAGCCAACTTTGTAAGAAAGTTGAAGAGAGGAACCAACAAGTACAAAGGTATCCTTCCATTAAAATGCTTTAATTGTGGTGTAATTGGTCATTTTGCTTCTAAATTTCCTTGTGCTAAGAATTTGGATAGTGATGAAGAAGAAGCTCCCAAGAAAAAAAAGGAAGAAAAAAAGGGAAAAAAGGAAGAAAAAAAAAAAGAAATTCTTCTAGAAAATTATTTACTCAGAAGAAGAAATTTATTCAACTGATGAGGATGATGAAAGAGACAGTGACTAAGAAAGATTACCCTTTATGGCCATGCAAAATCAAAAAGGAACTACTGAAAGTGATGAAGAAGAAGGTGAAGTAGATATTGAGGCGTAACTAATTAGTTCTTTAACTAAGTTGAAGAAAGAAAGGAAGAAAAGAAAATCACTCAAGGAATAAATGATCAAGCGAAAGGAGGGTTCCCAAAAACCAAATAAAAATTCTGAAGAAGTTGTTCACTTCAAAATCAAGGTCAAAGAAGTAGAAAAGAGAGAAAATATTATGACAAGCCAATTTAAGGAAAGATCTGAATATTTAAACAAGCTTGAAGAAGAATTCAGTCCACAAGAAAGAAGACTTGAAGAAGAAATCATCTCCTTGAAAACCCAATTTGAAGAAGGAAAGAGAAAAAAATAAGTAATGCAGATCCAGATGATAAAGAAATAAAAAGAGTGTGAGAACCTTGAATAATAAGTCGTGTCATTGAGAGTTGAAATCAACAAGCTCAACAAGAACTTGAAAAGTTCTCAGGTGCTAGAAGACATTCTCAATAGTCAAAGGCCATGCAATGACAAGTTTGGACTAGGATACAAGCAAATTCATTTTGAGAAAGGTTTAATATCCATAATGAAAGAAAAAGAACAAAAGAGTTACACATAATTCATTAGAAGTCCCAAGCCTTCAAAGAAGAATATTCAGGTAATGGAAGAAGACCATCCAATCATAGGAACACAATATAATTAGAGGAATGAATACATAAGAAGTATATTTCCAAGAAGACCTTATACCTACAAGTATCAAAGAAGCTTCAATCATTGTGAACAAAACACCATAAGAGAATATTGTGATCAGTTAAGGCATGAATTTAGAAGGACTACATCAGAGAGAGGATCATTGGCTCTAAGGTATCAAAGTTTATTTCTTGGTCATTGTTTTACTTGTAATAAATTTGGACATAAATTTCTAGATTACAGAGTGTATGGAAGAAATGTTCAATCAAGAGATGCTTATGTGACCCCCCACAATATTGAATTCTACAAATGACAAAAATATGGACACATAGCTCAGAACTATAGAAGCATGATGGAGCATTTCATGAAGGAAAACACTGATGTCATATACAAGAAGGTTTGGAGAATAAAATAAAAACAAGAGAGGAGGTGAACGAATAACATGTCCTAGATATCGTACTCATAGGATTTAACGATTGAAGAAAGATAACGAATAACATGTCCTAGATATCGTACTCAGAGGATTTGCAGTGGAGAAAGATCATGATGAATCTACAGGCCAAGAGGAAGATGTCATAATTCAGGAAGATAATGAAGAGAAAGATGTCAAAATTCAGCAAGATGATGAATCCATAGACAAAGAGGAAGATGACTTTGCATCAGAGAAGCTTGAAGTATTCTTATAATCCATCTAGCTTATATACTCCCATTAATTTGAATGTTGAAGAGGGGGAGTCTAAGAAGTAGTTATAGATTGGAGAACTATCTTTCGTTCAATCTAAAGTGTTTGCATATTTTGGGAAAGAAGATTCAGAATGGTTGGGAAAGAGTGTTTTTTGTTCCAACGTCTTTATGTTGCATGTTTTCTTTATCAGCCTTCTTCACTTGGTTGGTTGTCTCTTTAATAACTTTTGCAACTTATTTTATCAAAACAAATGGCCCAACAGGCCCTGACCACAATCCTTGACTCATCCCGAGTCAAGTCTTTGGTTCCTTTGTGTTCTTCATTTCGACATGTTTTCCTTCTGGAGTTTTTCTTTCTTCCACCTTGGCTCCTTCAAACAAAGGGCTCAACTCTGGCACTAGCTCAAGATATTTTTCTTTGACCTCCTGGAACTGTTCAAGTTTTTCTTGCAACTTTCTGGCAAGCAATGAAGCTTCTGCAATGAATTGTTGTGTTACGCTCAGGTTGAATTCCTTAAACTTAGATGCAATGAGGGCATTCTATTCTACATTTTCTAATGTCTCAACCTGATGCATATATAGGTATGTAGTTTAAACGACGGGCATGAAGGATCTTAGTTCCTTCTTTGCTATTGTTTGAGCTTCAAATAGAGCATTCAGAGAATTGTCCACTTGTTGCATTTCAGCAAATTTTGCTTGTTTCTCTAGAGGATCATGTGTTTTAGTTGCTTCTTCATTGAGTGTCTAGATTCTGGTGTGAAAATATTACAGTCCCTGGTTGTGGAGGGTTATAACACCCATCCAATCGTTGACTTCCTTCAAAATGGTTGTACATTCGACAGTCTTTTTGTGTAGCAAGGCTCTGGCATCACTGCCTTTTATGACAACTCTTTCTAGTTGTTGTTGAAGTTCCCTAGGATGTGCCTCGGCCTTCAACTTCATCCCCTCCAACTATGTTTGAAGGTGCTCTGCTCAATATGTTAGTACCTCCCATGTTTTTTGAACCAATCCGAGTTGTTCCTCTGGTTCTACAATGGTGTTGTACTCTGGCATTTGCAGTGTTGCTTTTTTTAAAGTTGGTGAGATCTCTGTGAAATTTTCCTTCATTTTCTCCACTTTCTCTTCTACCTGGATTTTCAAGTATTCTTCCTGCATTCTTTTGGTTTGTTCTAGCATTCCTTCTTGTCGCCAATATTCATCTTGTATTTCCGCTTGTTAAAATCGTTGCTCTAGGTGATCAGTTGAGGCTCTGATCAATCCTACTAGTTGTGGTGTCGGCAAATGAGCGAGCTCTCTAGATGTAACTATGGACTCCAGTGGGAGTCTGATCTGAAGTGGAATATTGTTGGCCATTGATTTCTCGGATGGTGTCTCGACTTCTTCTTCTCCCTGGAGTGATCCTTGAAATTGTTGGGCCAGTTTATTCTTTAGGGCTAATGGAAGCAAAGGGATAGATTCCACCTGCGCTAGGCAGAGCTGTAAAAGCTCTGAGCATTGTTGTGGATCTTGCAATATGGATTCTAGTTGTTCTTTTAGCGATTTTGTGCTTTGTCCTGGCTGATTCTCGTGCGGTGCTTGAGACTCCTCCAAATTTTGTGTTGTTTCATGCATTATGGGTGGAACTTCAGGGATTCTTCTCTGATCCTTTGGGACTTTTGTGTCACTATTTGTTCTCAGATATTGTGTATCCGGGAGGGGGACATGTGGGAGTTGTGTGAGTAATGGTACTATGGATGGTTGGATCTCCTGAAAGGGAACCGTTTCTGGAATATCAAGTTGCATAGGTTCTGGGGAATTAGGTGGTAGCAGGAATGTTGTATCTGCAATTGGTGATGATGGTTGTTTCTCAGTGACTATGGTGGAAGGTATAATGGGGTTACACTCATGGTCATTGATAATATTAATAATATTTTGGGCTTCTCGAGTGGCTACTCAGGTGCGAGGTAGCTCAGTTGATATAGGTTGTGGGTTGATGATTTTAGTTGGGTTGACTGTTGGGGACACATTGGTTCTGAGATTCTTGGTCATAACCTCTTGTATTAATGTGGCAGATAAAAAAAAATTAATCGTTTTACCTGATAAGATGGCCTCGTCTGGAAGCTTGGGACATCCTAGAAAATTCCTCTTTGTCCTCTGCAACTGGTTTTCTTCCTCTTCCTCTGATTTTGAGGTTGTTGGTGACTTATGGGGATGTTCTACCTTTCCAGAGCTCAACCCTACCTCTTATGCTAAAATCTTCTTATTCAAAAATTCTGGTGGCAATGAGTAATGCACGCCCGACTTACGCAGGGTGTGTTTAACTCCTCGCCAAGAAAGGATTTCCTTGTCCATTATTTCCTCATCCAAATAGAATGGTAGGGGTCATGTATGAAAGTTTGAAGGCTTTTCATGCCTTGTTCAGATGTATGTGTAATGCTAGTTCAAAGTGAATGAGATGTTCCTTGTATGCAAATTCAGGAGCTCTTGGGGTATACACATCCTTTGGGTGGCATCAATAAACTGATTGTACCACTTTAGGAATGCAGCGTTGTTGAACTCCATATTTTATGAGTCTTCCCTTGCATGTCAAGGCTCAAAAAAAAAATTGAGGTGGCCTTTGTCAATAGGTGCTAACTTTCTGCCCATGGGTGGCCTCCACTTCAGCATTAAAAAATCCAAAAGAAGATATATGTATTTCAAGGTTCCTCCCTTCTCTTGAACTTCCTCACAAGCAACAAGGAGTTCCTCCAACAAGTAACTGCACCAATTGAACATTGCACCATTTGTGAAGAAGTCATCCACCGACGGGGAAGACAGTGTACATTCACCCTTATAGTAAGAGCACATGACCTTTCTAGCAATCATGTAGCAGGACATTCTCACTGTCTCAGGAAGGATTGGTTCACTCTGTTGTTTGACCTCACCTCTTTGTATGGAAGCGCTCATACAGGCTAATCTCGCCTTTCTTCTTTCCATGCTTGCTCAGTCCTTGAAATCCTTTGGAGACATCCTCACCCTCCAAATATAACCTTTTAAGCTAGTGAATATCTTCGGCATGAATGGGGTATCGTCTATCAAGCCATAAACTTATATCATGCACACTTTTGATCAGGAACTTAGTGCATCGTGCAACTTCGCCGGTGGTTTCAAACACTGGAAAGTCTCGGAGGTTCATGATTGTTGAGTGGAACTGATTCAGAAAATCAGCCTTCGAGAGGAACTACACATCCCTTGTCGACCTAGAGTCCATCTCGTAGAACACGTCGATGTTCATTTGTGTTAACAACGTCGTGTCTGTGAGATCCAAGTTGAGGAGTTTTTTATTCTCGTATTTTCCTTTGACATCACCCAAGACCTCAATCCTGGGATCATAGGGCTCATATTCAACTACTTCTTTCGATATGGAGCCTCGTCCTCCCTATATTCTTGGCATTTTAATTCTGGAGTGTTAGTACCAATACTTGCTCAAGAAATAGGTGGCGACCGACTTCTCAAAATGCATTAGGATGGAGGGACTCAATAGAATAAGGCAAGTGGGTGAATAGAATGGTGTTCTAAACAATATTACAGAGTATTATAGCTAAGGTAACTGGATAGGTCATTAATGAATCATCAATGAGAAATTAATTAGGCCAGCAGCGTGATCTATGGTGTGGATGTGTGACGGGACTAGTAACGGGGTAAAATATTCAAGTCGGATTTTTCCTTTAATGGGTCTCTTATTCAACACATGGTCGAAGTGAGGGTCTTACCATTTTAACGGTTGAGAATCGTGGAAATATTATCAACGGGATCTACATGGACCAATACATTTAAGACTTGACAGGACATGCTGACAGTTCTCGGCAGTTACCCTAAAAACTACAACTGGAAATGATGTAACTATCACTTAGCCATTAATAAAGTTTGGATTTGATTATCCCCCAACCCTAAAGATTTTTTGGTGGTTGTACTTGTATGGTTGAGTAGATTAAAGACACGTCGGATAACCTGTTGTTGCATGGGCACATTACAAAAAAATCCTAACAACGAAAATGATATGGATATGTCATGGCGCTCCTAAGCACACTCTGACGTTATTACATAAAAAAAAAAATCAACATTGCTACAAAAATCAACAAAAAATAAAATTATACCTACCATATACACTCCCTTGGATTGGAGCAACCATGTTTCTTGTTAAGTGTGGCTAATGTAGGGTTTCAGGTGTGTGCCATTCACCCGCCTTGGTCGAAGGAAACCATCCAGTTGTGCTAGCTTGACCGCACCAAATTGTCTGATCTCAGCCACTAGGAATGTCCCTAACCAATGCATGCATAGGTTGCCTAGATGTTTTTGATAATGACTGTCATAGAGAATTACATTATCACCTTGCACAAACCTCTTAGGCTTATTGTTTCGATCATGTCAATCCTTCTTCCTAGCTTTTTCCACTGACTGATGAAAATCAACGAGGAACCTTGCTTCTTCTATTTCCTCCAGGTCTGCAATCCTTTGCGCAATTGATGTGTCATCCTTCATGTGTGTAGCCTGAGCTATATAGATACTAGGGGTAATAAAATCTACATGTACCACAGCTTCCTTCCCATAAAACAACTGAAACAGGGTGTACTCGTGTAGCTTCTTTGTGGTAGTCCTATAATCCCATAAAATTGTTGGAACTCTATCATCCCATTCCTCCCTGTTTTCGCAACACACCTTTGTTAGCCCCCTCTCTAGAATCTTGTTGAATGCCTCTATTGTTCCATTAGCTTATGGATGATAAGGACTGCTCTTATGGTGTTGAATAAGATATTGTGTCGTCAATGTTGTGATTGTGCTACTAATGAAGTGGCTCCCTTGATCACTGGTCAGGCTCCTAGGACATCCAAACTGAGAAATAATGTTTTCAAATATATCTAGAAACTGTATCTGTTGAAAAAATTTGGACTGCTTCTACTTCGTCCCCCCGCGTAAGATATTCTTTTGTGCTAATGATATATGTGGCCTTTGAATGTCTTTCAGGGGGGTTAATTGGTCCAATAAATTCAACAACCCTTTTCTCAAACACTTGCAGTTCCCTAACTGGATGAAGAGGTAATTCATCTCTGTGTGATGGTTTCCCTACTCGTTGACAAATATCACAAGACCTAGCATAGACTTTATCATCTTTGAATAACGTTGGCCACAATAATCCAGCTTGGAGAACCTTTTGTGTTGCAGCTTTCCCTCCAATGTGCCCTCCTGCAACTCCATTGTGGCATTCCCATAGGATATATTGACTTTCATGGTTTAGGACACATCATTTGAGAATGACATCAAGTCCCATCTTATAGGGTTGGCATGCAATCAGTTGGTAATCTGTTGCGTGGACCAACAAGTGCCTCTTCTAGGTTGCGGAATAATTCTCTGGTAAGTTCCCTATATTGAGGAAAGCATAAATCTCTTCGAGATATTCTGGAATGGCTTCAATCTGGAATAGGTCTGCATTGAGGAGATGCTCGTCCACTACTCCTCCACTTTTCCCTGATTCCAGTCTTGACAGGTGATCCGGTCCTATGTTACATCTTCCAGGTTTGAAAATTACCTCGAAGGAAAACTCTTGAAAGAGTAAGAGCCACCTACAAATCCTTCCTTCAAGAACAGGCTTATTTACAAGGTATTTCAGCGCGGAATGGTCAGTGAAAAACTTAAAATGAGAACCTAGTAAATAGTGTCAAAAAAATTTCAATGCATAAATCATAGCCAAACCTTCTCTTTCGCTTGTTGTGTAGTTGTGTTCATCTTGAGACAGTTTTTTGTTGGCAAAGTATATAGAGTGATCAATATTCCCTTCCCTTGGTTGCACTAAGATGGCTCCTAGTGCAACACCTGATGCATGCACATGGAATTCAATTTCCCAGTTGGGTTATATAAGGATTGGTGCAGCACTGATCTTTTCTTTGTGTGTATCAAACACCTTATCACATTCATCTGTCCACCGAAATGCTTCGAACTTATTCAATAATTTCTCCAATGGTGTTGTAATACTAGCATATCTTCTGATGAACCTACGGTAGTATCATGTATTCCCAATCGTCCTGCGCAACTATTTCTCACTTGTAGGAGGCGGCATGTTCAGGATAACCGAAACTTTAGCTGGGTCTACCATGACTCCTTCTCGGAAACCAATGTGGCCTAGCAGGTTGTCGTGCGGTACGCATAAAATACACTTCCTTAGGTTTAGATCTATATGTAGCTATTGACATCTATCAAACATCAACCAGAGTATCCCAACATGCTCCTTCAGAAAATTGTATATCGTCCAGCCATCCATGTAGATTTCTAGGAACCTGTGTATGAAATCATGAAATGTTTCAATAACAATCCTGGAGAAGACCGTAGGGGTTTTATTTAGGCCAAAGGGCATTACATTATATGCAAATGATCCCCACTCAGTTATAAAAGTGGTCTTCTTCTTTTCATCCTCTAAAATTCTAACCTGGTGATACCCTGAGAATCCATTTGTAAATGAATATGCTTATTTCCCCGCAACCTAATATAATACCTCATCACTGAAAGGTGTCAAAAATGGATCGTGTACAAATGCGGAATACAAACTCCTATAATCAACACAGAACCTAATGTCCTTGATACCCTTTTTTCTCTGTATTACTATGGGGCTGACCCATTCTGCTTCTTTGATCAGAAATATTAGTCATGCCATAAGCATTTTGTCCATTTCTATTTTGACCTTTTCCCTTACCTTGAGATTGAGACGATATGGTATGTGCTTCATGGGTTTCAAGTCAGTTTTTAGCTCGATCTTAATGTCTCCCATGGTTCATTTTATGCCTTTCATTTATGAAAAGGTTTTTGGGAATAGGTATTTGTATTCTTGCAATAAACTCTAGATTTCATCCATGGTCTGTTCATCCCAATAATCCCTTATAGAAGCTATCTTAGGATGCTCTTCGCTCCCTATGTTTACTTTCTGCAAGGATGGGTATAGGTACTACTGGTATGACTAGGTGTAGTATCCTGGAGTTCCCTAGTTCCTACAGTTTCTTTGATATTGAGGTTCCTAAGTTCTTCTACTTCATTAGGTTCTTCTAGATCTTCATCAATTTTGCAGCATGCTACCCTTATTCTGACAGGGTTGCGGTCTTGGTTGGACTGAAGAAAATAGGCATGATCAAAACATACTACTAGGTTTGATCTGTATTTACAAACATTAGCAAATAGTATCTCTTGAATTCTTTGAAGGACTAAGTGAAGCTCAGGAGTCTTATCCATGAAAGAAAAGTCTCTAAAAAATTGGTCTTCTAGTGTCTGCCACTGGTTTGTTTGTCTTCTGGTCTCTTCATGGATGTACCAAGTTTTTGGAATTGCACCTAATGAATGGAAAAATAAGTGAACCCATAACTGATATGGTACTTGCACAACTTGCCATTGCTTGATGCACTGCTCAACATGCATTCTGGGGTCAAACTGCCCATCGAATAGTTGTTCTTCGCGAAAATCCATGTTCATCAGTGTTGTTACTTGGTTTCTTATGAGAAATATGTATTGAATATCTCTCTTTGCGTCCTCCCAATATAGAAGTGAAGCTTTGTGAGTGTCCCACCACCTGGCTGGGGTACCCTTCAAAACTATGTCCAGAGCCGAGATCCTTTTCTCTAGCGCAACATTTTGGTGTAAATCAATGAGAAATATATTAAAATCTGAAGTACCATTGTATGTTGGGTGGTCCTTCATCTTGGTCCCAATCCATCTCGTTGCCCTGATAGTTGCGCAATGTCTTGAAAATATTTTGTATGAACCCTGTTGCCAACTATCAAAAGCTAGTTTTGATTCCTCCTCGACTGACTGTATACTCCTCCAACTTACAAATCCATCTGCAATGGGGTTGATGTGATATGGATTCATCCCTATTGTTACGTTGTATAACTGGTTGAGAACTTTTGATTACATGTTATTATCCACTGGCTCAATATATTTGGGTCCCATGTAAGGATCTAAGGGTTGGACTACTTTTAATCCATCCACTTCAAATGTCATAGTGTCCCTCTTTAAGTCAATGACAACATAATTATCATAAGCCCAATAAATTCCTAATAAGGCAAGGTAGGGGTCTTCATCTCCCATGATTTCAATCACTTCAAAATCAGCTATCATTTTAACTCCTGCAACGTCTACTTCCACATATTCTAGCCTTCCCACTGGAAAAGTATTGATTTTCCATTCTCAGCTGGATGGGGGAATAGACTAACTGAGGTTTCCCTAGAGCCTCCTAAGTCCTTTTGGGTAATAAGTTGACATCTGAGCCCAAGTCCAGCATGACATCTTTAATTTCAAAGTCGTCTAACTAGGCTTTCAACCTAAATTATTTTCCAGTTTGCACCTTCTTTCTTTATACTGTCTGTGTATTCTTCTTAGGGAGGTTGGTGGTTATATTATTCTCTTGGGTTCCCTCATCCCCCAGGATTAGGTACAAGGTGTTATGCAACTTCTCATATAGTCGGTCATCTCCCAGGATCTCAAAGAATAATTGAAACCAGAGGTTGATTATATTTTGAGACTGCTCATGGGATCTTCTTGAATTTACAGGGTTTTGGGGTGTAGGAGGTGAGGCAGGAGCTTGAGAATTATTGGGTTGAAGGGTGAATTTAGGATGGTTTTATCTTATCTCTGGAGTAGATTCTCCTTCAAATATTTCAACTGCATCTTTGAAAAATAGTTTTTGTTTCAAAGGATCATACATGTCATCCTTGGGGGTTGCTTTATGGATCTTGGGTTGATTTTCTACATCTGCCCTAGTTTTTTTCTCATCAATGAGTTATGATGTCGAATTTAGGTAACCTCTCTTTGAATTCTCTCCTGAGTTTTGAGCCTATGAATTTAGCTCCTCTTTGATGAGCTTGGTCCTTCCACTTTGCATGAAATGGCATAGTTTTCGATACCTGCGCAACTCCACTCGTTGGTCCTGTGGGGGGTGGCTCAATTCCTCTTATTCACAGACACTCAGTTGCCAGATGCCCCTATGTGTAACATCATGTACACTAAGCTTGAGTAGATTTAATTCTTGGATCTTCTCCATGAGCAGAAATATCTATCCTTGGAGATTCAACATGTGTGAATCTACTAGAGGTCTAGTTATCCTTAGGCTCCATGGGTATCCCTCCATGGATTCAATATGCATTGATTGTTCCAAAGCCTATTTTAGTGTAGTTATTATATGTTTCGTCAAGGGGATTCATGTCGAGGGTAGCAACCCTTGGATGTACCATTCCCTTTGATGGTATTCATGAATTGGGTTTGCCAATCTCCCAATAGAATCCTTAAAATTTTGATTGTATTCCCATGCAAACTCCCCCTCTTTATGTTGAATATTGCGCAACTCAGAGAGAGCTTGTTGTTCTAACTAAGGTAGCTTGAATTCAGCAATGAATTTCCGATGCACCTAGTCAAGGGTAAAGGCATGTCCTTGCACCCCAGGCCCAATAGTCTTCATGTACCATTTGAGGGGAAAACCCCTCAAGGTAGTCTGGAATTATACTAACTTGTTCACATCCAAGGTCCCTCTGGACCTATAGATGGCCTCACATAAAAACCAATGTTGTTCTACATCCTCATCCCCTTTATCCCATAATTCTGAGTATCGAGCGATTGATCCTCCTATGTTTCCAGCCATTGTCGGTGTTCTTGCTCCTATAAAAATAAATCCTAATGGATCTGATTTCAATCTACCAAGAGACCCTAATATCCTCCCATTGTTTACAGTTGTGGGTCTTGTTGAACTGACTTAATTCGACAAAATAGAATTTACATGAGTATGAGGTACTGAGATTACCAAGGGTATTGAAGGCTCCTAGAGGATGGGTGAATCGGGGTTGGTTCCACTGACTTATGGGCAGGTTTATTTGATCTGGGGGCTCTCGTTTTCTTGTATTGAAGCAACATGCTCTGCCTCGTGGTCGCTCCTAGGATCGGGACCAAATATTCTCTATCTTCCGCAAGATCCAAGCGTCCCTCGTCCTCTCTTTCTACTAAACCTTCCTTATCTCGTCTGCTCTCCATGGGACTTCTTTCTTTTTGAGCTTCTCTTTCCTGCAATCTTAGATTAGCCAATATTTATTGTCCTTGCAACTTCCTCAACTCCTCTGACTTTATTTCATCCGTTCCTCCAGGTCTGATTTCTTTCTGCAACACTTCAGAGTACTTTGTTTCTCTCTTTACCTTTTCCCACCACCATTTATCAACTACGACGGCTCTCCATTGGGCGCACTCACTTCTTATTGTTTTCTCTTCCCCCATCTATCAAAGAACCTATTCCCCTTCTTAGGTCATGAACATGCACCAAGATCGCCCCATCCTGAGCGCATGGGTTTAATATTCCATCTCACATGAGGGAACAACCAGTATCCCCTCTTCGACCAAAAATATGTTGATCCAAAGGGGAATTTCCCTCAAAAACCTCCCTTGTGCCCCTTTATTGAATATTACTTCGGCTCGTGAAAAATACTGGTGGTTCTATAATGCAAACTCGGTGATATAACCTTCCAAGGATGTGTCAACCCAGAAATCCACCACTCGAGTAATCTGGTGATCCATTCGATGAAGCTCTTATAGATTCTTTGTATCCCAAGAACCAATTTCTTTAACCGGTTCTTTGAATTCTAGTGTTTCTTGTAGGCGATCTACCCACTCGAACATATTTTTCGAGAATTCTACCTAGAAAATCCCATACTGGTCACTTGATCTTTTCAAGTAGAAGACATAATCCTTGGCAGAGTCCCAGTTCAGATTCTTAAACTCCACTTCCTTCAGTATGAACGCATCACACTTCATTCCCACCATTGTCGAACATCAGACTTGTGGATCTGTGGAAGCATTCTCCCTACAGGTTCCCTTGTAAAATCAATGTCCTGACAACAGAACAATTTTGTTGGCGCAAATTTTTCAGACCAGGGTCCTCTTCAGGTTACCAGCAAAAGGGTATCGATGTATTCTAGTGCACTGGAATTTTCATCTCGCTGAAACGAAAGAAGTCTCACCTGAAGTCCAATTGAGACAAAATAACTAAGGCAAGGGTAAGAATAATGCTATACATATCTATAACCCATCTATATTGGTACTATTCTAACACAAGATAGATTACTAAGTTCATATCCTTAACACATCATACATTGATACATGAGAACAGAACTATACAGAATATCAAGGAATAACGACTAAGTATAATGCATAACAGACAACAACATAATGATATTTCAGATATATAGAAGTAATATAAACAAGAATCGTTTTCAAAATTTTATATCCATTCTCTTTCTATTATATCAGAAGTCTTGGACAATAAGCATTTGCAGTTGTACATTAATAATCTACCCTACTCAGCATAGAAATATCAGTAGGTACATCTCAATACAATACTACAACTGATAGTAATCAGTCTAAGATCTTCCCTTACTAATTACATTCTAGATCTGGAGTACAGATCCAGTTCTTTCATCTTGTTCCTCTCTCCTATATTTTACACACCCACCCATTACAATACAGTACAATACCAAAGAGAAACAATACAATCATGTTATTCCTCTCCTTGAGAACTCATAGGCCCTCTTCTCTTTTTGATTATGTTGTAACTGTATTGTCTCAAAATTGATTATGCGTTGGCTTCAGACTTTGTTCTATTACAACGTATTTATGTTGCGCATTTCCTTTATCGTCCTTCTTCACTTGGTTGGTTGTCTCTTTAATAACCTGTGCAACTTATATTATCAAAACGAAGAGCCCAACAAGATACATGTAGAGTTTGATTTGCAAATTGATCAAACCAGTGGACATATTTGATTCAGCTTAAAAATAGAAATATGCAATGATCGATTGCAGTTGATTTGTAGAAGCTCTCGGAACGATGAAGTGGTAGATTAGTTAGCAGTGTGTGTAGTTGTGTAGCAGAGTCATGGACAGTTTTTATGACATATGGACAGAGATGATTGGCAGGTCTAGAAGACTATACTTGACATGAACCAGAGAAGATACATGACAGTGGATGAAAGCATGAGCTCAAAAGGAATTGCAGAAAGGAATATGGACTCATTGTAAATCATATGACTCATAAGTAAGGCATAATGACAGGTGAAACCATCCAGGATTTCATTTGTAACATTAACTCAAGTGATTTTTATCTGAGATAACAAATAAGGCACCTAGGAGGTCATTTGTAACATTAA
>SNQJ01S0033571.1:241071-258706 GCA_010110895.2 Picea sitchensis | reverse complement strand
GAGGAAGTATTCATATAGGAATCACTTTTTCATTTAAGAAACACTCATAATTTCCAGGGGCCACATTAGCCCATACCTATAGGCAACATTGAAACCTATTAAAATAATCCATCTCATCCATTCTATGGACTCATGCATCCCTATAACATAATTCTACTCTTTTTGAATTTTACATTGAAATATTACCATCATTGTTTGTCAACATATTCAAATTCATGAAGGAGTATTTCTCATTCCAATCATGGCATAATTCTTCTTGCTTCAAATCAACATGTAAAATTTCTGATGTAATAGATTCTAAAACAAAATTTCAATTTGCAATCCTTCTTCTCAAGGAGCTTGTGCAGATAATAAACAAACTTTTTAAGGAAGAAAACACTTTACAACATGGATGATTTTAGGGGCTAAATTTCGCTCATGGCATAATTTTCCATGGTTTTTCCAAAAACGAGATTCACTATTTTAAAAATGATTTGCCCAAATTCTATAGGATAACATTATTTTATCTTAAAAATCGCCAAAATTTTATAAAAACTATATAAAATCCTTATAAATTTGAATATTTTTACAAAACTATCGCCAAACATTTATAGTTGGCATATGAGGGATTAGTAAGATTCTCCAAGGTTTCTACATTTTATAATAAATTTCCATCCTTAAAATCATCCCTGCTTTCCAATAGGCTTATCTCTTCCTTGACATACATATCCTATGACTAATCTTTGGCCCATCCAGGCCTAGTGTTTGAAACTTTTCTCTGATACCATTTTGTAACACACCCAACCCCCTAACCCTTACTTAGGCTGGTGGGGGGTCAAAATTTCCTCTTCTTCACTTTGATTCCTTTTTCTAAATAAATCTCATATATGGATTATGCTCGTCGAGATATTTCCAATGATTGTAACCATGCTTAAATTTGATTTCTTAATCAAAATTTATGGCCTTATAAAGTTTATAGGCCTTCATTGGTCAAAACCACTACACTACCACATGGCACCCACATGGCTCCACATCGCTGTACTTTTCCATGTGGAAAATCTGGTGCATATGTGGATTCTGGTCACGAGCCCACCGGGACCCTTGGCTCTCCCACACTTGACCACTTATCCACATTTTTCCGATGTCTGATATTCCTGGGATCGGATCACCGGGGCATCGAGCCACTAGCCCATCAGGGTATTAGGCCCCTATGTAATATTACACTTTGCAACCCCAAGTGCCAGATCCAGTGACCAAGATGGAACCCAAGACACATGGCCCTACTATACCCTACCACTTGGATTAACACGTGGAATCCATGTCTCAATATGGAACTCCTCCTAAGACTTTGAATTCCCTTGGTACATGGACCAATCACTGTGTGACATGTGGATACAAGGGAACTAGCCCATCGGGACATTTCTTATGCACTAAAGCATCAAACGCCCGATCCTATGGCCTAGGTGGTCCCTCTGACACATGGCCATGTCACATTCCACCAGCTGGCTTGATACATGGTGCATGTGACTCGATACAAGACTCTATGTTGGACATCAAATCACTTATACCTATGTCACCTCACTTTGATGACACACATACTAATCACTATGCAACACATCATCATTGACATAAGGTTTCTCCATTCTGGTGTTGAAACATGTCCATTGCACATTCGCTTGACTATGTCATCCGACGTCATTATGATGTCATCGATACATGTCCTTCCTCCACTCATCGAACTGACAAGGGATAGGGTCGAAACCCTTCCCAACACTATTCCCCACCAAGCACTGGGATATCAGGAAAATGGGAAGGAAAGACGAGTTTGGAAAACTCTCGGGGTTTCGATAGCTTGGGGAGTTGACTCCTTCTTGATCTTGTCTAAGAAACCAATGGTCGAGATCACTCGACACTCTGATTTAATGAATATGGTTCAATGGTGCCAACCAAATTATTAGGCCCAATAGGGGCCCACACTCGGCCAATTGAAAACTCAAGTGTTGACACGTATTGTCCTCCAGGCATGTTGGTTGCCACACTAGCATTCTATGCCAACATGGTGTCACCTCTCTCTCACTCACAAAAAAAAGGGTTGGAATCCTTCCCCACTGGGTATCAGGTTATATGAAATTCACAAGATGGAATATGGGATATGAAATATTCTATAGTCTATGGGTAGAGGGGAAAAACCTCTCCTGGAACCCTACCCCACCAGATATTGGATATTGGGTATAGCTAAGGGGAACGAGCCTTGGATTCCTTCCAAGGGTCTGATACTCCAATATATCGGGTGTTGACCCCCTCGTGAGCTTAATACAAAGGATCTATGAGTGAGATATCTCGGCCCATAGATCTGATGGATTCCATTCAAAGGCACTAATGCAAAGGTTTAAGCCCAACATGGCCCAAATTCGACTCAGCTCCAAACTTGACATTGAAAAGTGTCATTCCCTATGACACCTTGGCCACCATGGTGGCATGACACATTTTTTTTATGTCTTTCTCACTCTTTTTTTACAAGGAAAAGGGTGGATCTGGGTGTTGGAACCATGTCCCACTGGGTATCAGGTGAATGTTAATACCTTTAGCATGAGAAATTCCAGCATCTTGGGGATATGATAGTTTTTTTAACTGAGGGATCTCACCACTAGTTTCTAGATCATATGATAACAATCGAATGTATTTCATCCAACCTCCCTATCGATCCAATGGTTATTGTTCCTTTCCAGTTAACATAGGAAAAATAAATGGGTAAGCAGTTCGATCTTGGATGGTCGAGATCGACTCTCAATCTGGGATTGACGACTATTGTTCCTCTTTAGGTTTACATAGGGGACTCGATGAGATAAGGTTTCATCGAATATAGAAATCGTAAGGGTGATTTTATAACACACAAGAGAAAATCCCATGCCCTTCTTACTTAATTTTGTGAGTTCAAAGATCTATGTCCAGGATTCTCTTGAGGCCTATCCTCATAGGTTAGAATAACCATAAGTTAAATCCTATAAAGTTAAGATGTGAATTTCATATATAGGAATATCTCTTCATTCATTATTCACTAAAAGATAATGGTCATCAAGGAATACAAATGAGCAGAAGACAACATGCCCAACCTTCCATTTCCAAGGTTGGGGAAATTACATAATTCATTATCCAATAATGGTCTTCCTCATATCTTAGACACAGTTAACTCATTTATCTCATAAATAAACATTCATTCAACATATTTAAACCATTTGCATGAACATGATACAATCTATAATCATTAACATGCATTCCATAGACGTTATAAGTAAAAACACTTATTTTTTCAATAATGAATTTAACAACCCAACTGACTGAGGGTGTATGCGTTTCCACCCAACCATAGGCTCAAATGAAACAAACCTTTGTAGTTTTTCCACCCCGTTCCAAGCCATGTTACCATCAGGGAGTCTCTCAGGTTCTCAAAGTTTCTCTATGCTTTGAACAACTCTGGTATGTCTCCCCATAAACACGTGTGTTCTCTATCGTTCAAAAACCTCTGCTCATGCATTCCCCCAATAAAAAATCTCTTCATCAACACCCTTCCATGTGTTTTTCCTCTGCCTCCCATGAATGCTCTTGACCTGTCCTTCTTCCCTTCTATCAAAAGGAACTCATGGGGTCAGCATGGGAACTACAAATGGGTACTTTGTTGTACTTTTGGCCAACAATTTATACTATCCTAGCTAGGTATTCTATGCTTCCATCCATTGATGGTGGTTGGTTTTGCAACTACCAGTCCCCCCTCATTAAATGATTTTTTTTTAAATCAATAAAAAATGGAAATAACTTGTTTTTTCCAAAAATGATTAATTCAGCAAGAGGCTTGGGATATATTAACATAATGAACCCCCTTTCCAGCTTCCCTCGGTCTTTCCTCTAGTGGTATCATGGCTAGTAATTTAAGGCTTCATCCATTAATCATTTCTTTGGATTTTATATTACATGTTTACATTGTTCGCAAGTCATAGCATGTCAATATTATCTCCATGTTGAGATAACCATTAATAATCACAATTAATAAAAAATTAATTAGGGGGATTAAAAGTGGGGTGTTATAGTAAAATATCCAAGGCCATTCCAAGGATATTTAATGAAACATAGGAGTCTAACCAAGGAGTGTTTAAAATCCAATTTTTGTATAGGTGTGGCTGAGAAACTCCTTTAACACAAGAGACAAACATGATTTCTTATGAGGGTGAGTGGTGTATATTACCCCTCTAGTAATTGTCCAAATGTTTGTAGATTTTTGCATATACATGGGTTCCTTGAGTACCACTCGACCCTCTGTGGTGTTGATACTTTTGGAGCTTCAAGATTATATACCCTACCCATATGTTTGATCCCTGAAGGGTGGCCTATGTTCACATGGGTTACTTGCACTGGGAAGGGATGTCATATGGAGGTTAGGGTAACTACTCACTCCTTCATTCATCGGTCTCGAGACTTAATCAACCTGTTCCAGTTTCCAAAAGGTCCTTTTTGAACTTTTTCATTACTTTGGACTCATGACCTAATCCACTTGAGATGAATTTTTGGAGAAGTTGTTTGATTGTGTTGTGTCTCTTAGGAATTTTTAGTGGAGTGTTTATTTGTGTATTTGGCCTTAGGTTGTGTCTACCTTGTTTTTTTTTATCATTGATTCATGGTGGCTAAGAAACAACTACATTGGTTGAGAAGGAACTTTTGTCCTTTCATTGAAAGTTTGGAGCCACCTCCTAGAAGGAGCGAGTTTTATGCCACTGGTGTTTTAGAGATAATGTGTGATAGTCTTTTAAATGTGAAAATACCACAAGGGATGAACCTATGCATAAGAACATCATGGATAAATTTATTGAAGATACCAGCCAAGGTACCCCTTACCAAGGGGATTCTTGTTCTTTTCCTTTTTTTGGAAACATTGGTGACCCCTTGATAGCCACTTTAAACATTCCTGAATTGAATGTTAGACTACAGCTTTGGTTGTGGATCATTTTGAATGTCATGATTACTCCTGATGCTTATTAGATAAGAACTTCATGTCATGGGAATAAAATTGATGTTGATCCTCTACCCTCTTCATTTGAAAAGTATACACTTCCTCCTTCTGCCTCATATATGAAAATATAGCTACTAGTAACTAGAGGTATAAACATAATATGAAGAGGAAGAAAAATAAGAAGAAGTCGCCAACCTCTACAAGTCATGTTGGACACAATTCACCAACCTCTGCTAGTCACATTGACATTCAACGTGATTTTGTGAGTCATGCTGGGGGCATGAGTCTAGTCATTTCTATTCATATTGGATATAGGTCACCAACCTATGCAATTCATGTTGGAGACAAGTCACCAACCTCTACTAGTCATGTTGGACACATGCAACCAACCTCTACAATTCATGATGGGGGTACGGAACTAACTTATTCAATTCATGTTGGGAGTGAGAGTCCAATCATTACAAGTCATACTAGAAATAGGTCACCAAAGTCTATGAGCCACGTTAGAGAAAATAAACCAACCACTGCGAGTATTGTCGGGGGCACAAAGCTAGTCATTGCAAGTCAAACTGGATATAATAAACCAACATATGCAAGTCATGTTAGGAGAAAGAGTCCAATCCCTACTATTTGTACTGGATTTAACCAACTAACCACCGCAATTCATGTTGGAGTTAAGAAACTAGCCACTATGAGTCATGTTGGTGACAACCTACTAGCCAATTCAAGTCATGTTGGGAACATTGATACTATTGATAAACCTAGATGAATAGGATGAAATCCTAGGTCCCTCTGTAATATTTGTAAGGGAGATCATCTTACTCATATATGCCTTGTTATTCTATAGGTATTAAGAGTGTGTTGCGTGTTTGAAGGCCCTTTTGATCCTGAGTCACCTTTGGTTTCCCAATAATTTTTTCAACCATTGGTTAATGAAGTGGTCGAGCCGATGCAATATTCAATTGATCCCAATATTCTTTAGGGGGGCGATGTGTCTCTTAACCATGTTTTTTCACAACCTATTCAACTAGTGTTTGAGGAAGTGTTCATGTCAATGCAATTTTCATCCAATCCCACTCTTCTCTTGGAGAGTGAGGAGTCTACTAAAGTATTCATGTTAATGAAATCTTTGGACAATACCACACTTATTTTTGGAAGTGATGTGTCTATAAACCATGTATTTAACATTTCCATTTCAGTACCTTCTGAACAAGGGGAATTTCCACTCACTTAAAGCATGCTCACTTAAAATTTGAGGATGGTTCCCTTTGATTAGAGTAATCTTGTTGAGCGTCGCCTTCCTTCTTTTTCATCCTTCCAAATAAGGTTTGAAGTTAATTCAAGTAGAATTTACCAATTTTTTGTATATGAAGGAGCCTCTGCAAGCATTTTATCCTCTTTGACTTGGAAAGCATTGGGTTCTCCCAAGCTTGTGTTAGCTACCAATGAGATGTTGGCTTTCGACAAAAGACCTAGTGAATATTTTGAGATTCTTCTTCAATTGCCTATCATGTTAGGTGGGAGGATTGTCCTAGTTGATATGTTAGTGGTGCAAGGCCTTATAGATTTCAATATGCTTCTTGGGCATGATTATTTATATGCTATGAATGTTAGGGTGTCTTTTCTCTTTTGTGTGATGTATTTTCATCACAAGGGAAACATTGTCTCTATTGATCAACTTTAATCTAATAATCACCATCCTAATTTGACTTTAGCTTAGGTTACCCCTTGGTATTTTCCTAGTATTCGAGTTGAATCTCCCTCACCACAGGTGAATTATGTGGAATCATATTCTCGGTCTTCAATTTCCTTTTGGAAGGAGACTTTACATTCATGCTTTCCTTCTTGAGACAAGGTCTCAACAATTGATCATGTTGAGCCCTTTCTTCCCCCTATGTTGAGCCCTTTTTTATCCAATGGGAGCATGGGAGCCCTTTCTTCCCCCTATGTTGAGCCCTTGTTTATCCAATGGGAGCATGGGAGCCCTTTCTTCCCCCTATGTTGAGCCCTTGTTTATCCAATGAGAGCATGGGAGCCCTTTCTTCCCCCTATTGGCCCAAGAGATATTGACTTTTCACTTCAGTCTAATATTACTATTTGTGAGACCTCGATCCTTAGTATTTGTGATTCCTTGAGTCCCTAATTACATGATTTAC
This sequence comes from Picea sitchensis, assembly GCA_010110895.2. NCBI lineage: Eukaryota > Viridiplantae > Streptophyta > Pinopsida > Pinales > Pinaceae > Picea > Picea sitchensis. Next base: position 251,569 of record SNQJ01S0033571.1, on the reverse strand, counting down.
TGGATGTTGAATTTCCTTCAGATGAGGATATCCTTGAAGCCATGATTTCATATGGTACACCATGGGAAGATATGCATCACAAATTGTTCTTTCTTCCCGAACTGGAAGCTTTACAGGTTTATTACCAAAGAAACCCTTGGTCTGAGACTAGCAATGGGATCTACTTGAAGAAGTATTATGCATAAGATGTGTTGGCCCTCGACCATGTTTTGGGGAAACTTTGGTCAGTTTTGGCCCACTTTTGGACTTCTACATGTTGGTCAAAGAAGGAGCACCCAGGCGGAGCTGAGATCGTGGATCTCACTAATTTTGAGGGTTATGTGGACCCAGTAAAGGGTCCTCTAGGGTTTTGTAACAAGTTTATGGGATGTCGGCCCATGGGGTTTTCCCATGTTTAGGCCTTATTGTAAGTGTTTGTAAAATATAAATAAAGAAGAATGCATTGTAGAAGTAGAGAGCTAACTGCACGTAGTTCGGGTTACTTTGTGCAAAGGAATGTATGTGCGTTAAGGCTTTGTGCTTGACAAAGAGTTGGATCTATGCATTGAACTAGTTTTGGAAGGAGGATATAGTTCTTAGTGCTCATATCTCCAGGCTTGTGTGAATCTCGACTATGTGGCTTAGTGCACAGGAGTGAATGAATGTAAGATTATGACAAATAATAAAGAGGCGGAGCGGTTTGTGGATGTAGCCCCACCCTGGGGTGAACCATGTATATCTGGTGTCTCATGGTTTGCTTTATGTTTTTTTATTTATGTTATGAATCTACTTAGTGCTTTGAGTATGATGTGTAATAGATATATCCTTTATTGCTTAAGTACTTTACTTGTGTTAAGGGTAAATAAATGTTATATTTAACTTATAATGCTAAGTGATAAGTGCTCAGGGTATATTTTCATTTGTTGTTAATGCATCGATCTATATTTGATTATGTTATGCAGTGTTAATAGGGTTAATAAACTCATGCATGTCACTTCCTAAGAATTAACAAAATATTCTGCGAAGTGCTTTTATCACAGATTTGTGTCCTAGCCTAGTTATAGACACCTGTGTCCTGCAACCCCCCATACTTCTACCTCGGGTGAGGCTTCACCTACTTCGCAGGTGTTGGCGAAAGGGCTAGTAGTTGGGGTTTTATTGGTGCATTGTTAATCATTGAACCCTGGGTCTTCCCCTATGCCAACAAATGGTTCCGTTGTCAGGACCTGAAACTGTGATTGTTGGGAACTGAAGTAAAGAAAAAGAGAAGCTTTGTGCATAGATCTATTGTTGAAGTGTGCAATACTCTACTTGACTTGTGAAGCTTTGTGCTAAGAAAGTAAGTTGATCTGAAGAAAAAAAAGGCAAGATTCTAAAGAAGCAATCTTTGTGCTTTGACTAGAGAAAGATAAATGGAAAATTTTGTTTTGAAAGCATGAACTTAAGTATGTTTGATAGATTTTGTCCTAGCCTGAAGGCTAGGGAGTAGTTGAAAGAAAGAGTTGATTTGATTAAATTTAATGGAAATGAAGAAAGATATGTTATTCCTATGCATAGATAGAGTTTTTGGACTAATAAGTGGATGCAGGAACCTAGAAAGAAATTTTGCAGATTGTAGGTCCAACACTATGATCCTAGGGGAAGTGCGCAGTACAGAAAATGTTGGGGAACATTTAAAATAAAAAGAGGGTTTACATTGTGTTATAATTTCAAAAGGCCGGGACATCTTGATAAGGAATGTCCTAAGGTAGGCCCTATTTGTCTTTGTTGTAAGGTTGTTGGTCATGAGGTTGAGGATTGTCCAAGGATTATTGCTAAAGTTGAAGGGATGAACATAGGACAAGAAAGCTATGAAAAAAATCAAGAAACTAATAGAAAGGATCAGAAGAAATTCAGACTACGATATTACAGTTGAAAGAAAAAATGGATGTTCATAAATATGTCAGTCTATTGGAAAGCCTGAAATAAAAACAACACATAAGTAAAAGAATAGAAGCCTTCGACATAGACTGTGTTTTGGATGAAGAAACACAAGTGAACATTATGATAGAAGAAACTTGGGAAATTTTGGGAAAGCCTACTGTGGTACCTTTGTTGGGAAGGATAGGCTTTTTTAAGGGTAAGATGATAACTTTATGTGGAAGAGTTACTATTGTATCTATTATTGTCATGGAATATCGACTGAAGAAGAATTTGAAGTCATTAGGTTTGTTGGGGACAACACCCCTTTCCCTTGATTTCTAGGTAAGACTTGGATTGAGAAGGATCATATTAGAAGGAAAGCAGAGGAAGAAGCTACAGAAAAGAAGAAGAAAGAATTAAGGGATTTCATAGCTAGGAAAATAGACCAACTAATAGAAGAATGAGAGGATAAGTCAAAGCAACAGAACAAAGTAACAACGCAGGAGGGAGAGAAAGAAAGAGAATTATCTATCAAGGTTGAAACAATGCGAGAAGGCTTGAAGAACCTATCTATTAAAAAAATAAGTATGCCCACTCAGGAAATGTTAAGAAAAGGGATATTAACTTCATAATCCTTGAGGGCACCTCTATAGTGCAAATACACTACGTTGAGGGAAGATAAGAATAAAAATGGAAAGAGGATTCCAGAAACAAATAGAGAGAATCAAATAACAGGAAAGAAGGCAAGGAAGATCAATAAAAAGAAAGATAAGTTGGAAAATCTATAAGAAGTTTCAGAAACCAGATCGAAGACTTCAGAGACCGGAACCTCCCAGGAGGCAGGCTCACAGGATTTGAACCTCGTTGGAACAGTAGGTCCATGCAGAATTGGACTTCACCTTGGAGAATTTAGATGACCATTGGAGGCACCCCAGCTATTAGAACGACACTCTGGAACGGTTAGAAAACACATTTATGGGCTTATCGACCACTTTTGGACATTGAGACCGTGCCATAATGAATAGATTTACATTGATGAAAGCATTTCCTGGTCGTTGGAAGATCCATCACGATACCCTACTTATTTAAATTGTCAGTCTCTATGTTGGGACCACTTTTTTCTACCCATGATTGACTAATCTAAGAAGACAATTATCCAAGTGTTGAGATGTGATATCTTAAACTAGACCCCACTTGTCCATTTGTCTACCCTGCCTATCTGTTAAAAGCTAGAATGTCAGGCGAACCTAGCGAATTGGAGAAGTTTTTCATGGAAGTTCTTAAGAATCTAATGGCCGACAGACTGATATCTAAAGGTATCTAGGCATCGTCAACTAGGGAACTGTAGGCTTCCCCTTCGACTAGACGTTGTTCCAGCCGTGTCAACCCCATAACTGAATGACAAAGTAAGCACCACGGTGATCTGGATAACGTGAAGCACATCCCGTCGATCCTACCTGAATATATTCCACCTCTGGCTGGCGTTGTTAACCGTGACATCATCCCTTGCTATTTTGAGTACTATGTGTTCACTGCGTACATTCTGAAAGGAATTCACATAGTCAGGAGTCAGTAGGACAGAGCCTGTTGTTGAAGAAAAATGACTTCAACTTAGGAGACCGGAAGAACTACGCCATGTTATCTCCCCACTGCTACTTAACGAAGAAAACTAGAAAGAAACCTCACCTCATATAACATCCATGGATTAAGGGGTTGGAAACGTCAACCATGTTGAATGTGATGAAGATCCCGCATTTTGGCCACCACCAGGAGGTTAACCCTTGTGTTAAACTCCTTTTGTCGTGATATCATGGAGGATATATATGTTTTGACAGAAGGATTACTATGGATCCAACACTGATCCACTGGATCACATGTTTAATTGTGAAGGGTCCTGACCCTCAAAAATTCTATCCAGGAAAGGCCTCATACTGTTCGTTAGCATAACGCATCAAGGAATCTTACAGAGAGGTAGAAAAAGGAAAGAGAGGTTACAAGGTAGCCTCTATATAGAATGGCGCAGTGCACCTTTCTTGTCAACTCTTAGATGGAAAGATAGTGAGGAAGAAGTGCCCCACACAGGTCATCGGGTTCGAGGTGGACCTCGCAGGAAAATGTGTGGAGGGAAAGCAGATGAACTGGGTGAACTATCTTGTCAACGAATTAGAAAAATATTTCCACGAAGCCCAAGACTTGGGATATGAATTCCATTACAGTTGGTTGATCATTTTGATCACATTTGTCACTTGGAAAATGCCTGAAGGAGACACTTTCCCAGAGATCAAACCTTCGGAGCCATTGGCTGCTCGGTTTTCCACCTTGTGGTATACCAACGACATGACGAAGCAATGGAAATCCAATGTCGTGTTTCATGGATATTATTAACAGTTGAAGGTCGCCATCAAATCATTCCTGCATATGACACCGTGCACCCTGCATCAGTATTGACCCATAGCAAAGTTCTGTGTTGATCATTGTTTCATTTATATCACTGCATGAAGAGATGAGCACCAAGAATAATTATAGTCATACTACAAGATGACATATGAAGATATGGAGCAGATTACAAAGGAATGGCCAGAGGAAATCCTTGTACCTGTCGTCGATGCAGAATTATCTGACACTGACACCATAGGAAACTCTATAGTTACATGATTTGAACATGTCGGACAGTCCAGTGGGATGAATAAGCAGAAAAAGCAGGTTGAAGTCAAGGACATGGAGAGTGATGAAGAAAACAACACTTCTGGAGATAACCGGTCTAGCTCGCCAGGAGGAGGAGAAGACGAAGTAGAAGGACAGGGAGGAGGAGATGAAGGAGAAAAAGAGCAAGGAGGAGGGGAATCTCACCACCTAAAGATCCCCATGTTGGGATAGTGACACCGCAAAAGAGGAAATTTTCTCTGAAGAAACCTTCAGCAAGGAAGAAAACGTGCCCCAATAAGCCATAGTTGGAGGCCAATCTCACCGATGGCGACATCAGTCTAGTCCATAGAGCTATGTAGGGCGCTTCTGAAGACATGCTGCAGAGATATGGAGAGAATCAAGAGGAGTTATATGGAAGGATTGAGAGGGAATTGAAGGAAGTGAAACAAGTTGTTTTCTTGGTCCATGTAGTACCTACTACACCATCTGCACCTTTCTCATCACAGACTGCAGAATTGGGGGAAGAACCAACCCAGTTAAGAAGGTTTGCGGATGCAATAGAAGCTCAGTTCCAGAGAGCTCGGGAAGAGAAGGAGAAGGCCACAGAAGCCTTGAAAAAGGAGAAAGATTAATTCCTATTACAATTACGAGCGGCGTAGGACAGTGTAGTTTCCCATGAAAGAGAGAAAACAAAGCTTCAGGAGGAAAAATCCTAGCTACAGAGGGAAAAAGAGAATTTTCTTGCTGAATAGGTTGTGGTCAAAGATGTGGTAAGTAAAGCATGTCATTATGTGCTAGGCTTGGCATAGAAGAGCAAGATTCAGTCGAAGCTCAAGTAGTGAATCTCACAAAAACCCTCCAGCAGCTTCAGGCCAGGATAACAGAATTGGAGGCCCAAACAATGTCGAGCACCCTGCAGAAGGTGCATGACCAGAGGGAGGAGACCGCCAAAAACATAGTAGAAAGTATAAGATCCCTTGCCTCAAAATGTAAATAGTTAAGTGATAGAAGTTCCCAGACATATGAATGCCTCGTCGAGGATCCAGAGGTAAAGAAGCTAGAAGCACAGTTACAGGAGGCGCAACAACAATCATTTTTGTTGCAGGTGCAGATGAAGCTGCTCACTCCAATGGAAAGAATGAAAATATCCCAGGAGCAGCACATAGTACAACAATAGATCACTTCTCTCCAGGGTAAGTTAATGGAATTAACGTAGAAGATACAACCTTTGCATGATGAATCTTGCAAGGTGTTCGAGGAGATTGATGGACAAGGCTCACAATTAGATCAAGTGGTTGTAGTAGTAGAACAACGCCTGGAAGGGCCTGTTACAGAGAAACCAATCAAGGAGCTCATTGAGAAGGAGGCTCAGGAAAAGAAGCAAGTGAAGGTAGCTTGAGTTAATCTCGAGGCTTTTGAAGCCGCATTTTCAGGACCTAAGTGACTCGGGATGAGTCACAAGGGAGTGTTGGGGGGTTGTTGTCCCTCGTCCAAGTTTTGGGGAAACTTTGGTCAGTTTTGGCCACCTTTTGGACTTCGACACGTTAGTCGAAGAAGGAGCACCCAGGTGGAGCTGAGATTGTGGATCTCACCAATTTTGAGGGTTATGTGGACCCAGTAAAGGGTCCTCTGGGGTTTTGTAACTAGTTTATGGGATATCGGCCCATGGGATTTTCCCATGTTTAGGCCTGATTGTAAGCGCTTGTAAAATATAAATAAAGAATAATGTATTGTAGAAGTAGAGAGCTAAGTGAAAGTTGTTTAGGTTGCTTTGTGTAAAGGAATGTATGTGCATTAAGGATTTGTGCTCGACAAAGAGTTGGCTCTATGCATTGATATAGTTTTGGAAGGAGGATATAGTGCTCAGTGTGCAGATCTCTAGGCTTGTGCAAATCTCGACTCTGTGGATTAGTGCACAAGACTGAATGAATGTAATATTCTTGAGAATAATAAATATGCAAAGTAGTTTGTGGATGTAGCCCTACCCTGGGGTGAACCACATATATCTGGTGTCTCATGGTTTTCTTTATGTTGTGTTATTTCTGTTATGAATCTCCTTAGTGCTTTGAGTATGATGTGTAATATATAGATCCTTTGTTTCTTAAGTATTTTACTTGTGTTAAGGGTAAATGAATGTTATATTTAACTTGTAATGCTAAGTGATAAGTGCTTAGGGTATATTTTCATTTGTTGTTACTGCACTACTCTATATTTGATTATGTTTTGTGGTGTTAATAGGGTTAATAAACTAATGCATGTCACTTCCTAAGCGTTAACAAAATATTATGTTAAGTGATTTTATCACAGATCTGTGTCCCATCTTGGTTACAGACACCTGCATCTTGTAACCCCCCCTGCTTCTACCTTGGGTGAGACTTTGCCTTCTTCACAGGTGTTGCCGAAAGGGTCGGTAGTCGAGGTTTTGTTGGTGTGTTGTTAAGCATTGAACCTTGGGTCTTCCCCTCTGCCAACAAGTTGAAAGGATATGCAATTATTTGTACCAAACTGTACTTTTAAGGTTTTGAAGTTTTGTATTCCATAACACATGTTGTTATAAGAGGTTTACATATTGGATTTATTAACTTCTAGGTGAGTGTTTTTGGTCATATATATAGGACTTTGGAGATGTTATTCTTTATAACTCTTGCATGTCGATCCTTTCTAATAGGTAATGATCTCAAAACTAGCATATAGTTTATAATTTTCCCTCCATTCATTTTTCATTAACTGTTTCTTGGTTCATTCTTCCATAGGATCGACGCCGCCAAGTTGTAACACAAAGCCTTATTTGTTATTTAGAAGTGTTGTAATTCACATGATAGAGCCTATTATTCATGGGTGCCCTAGTTATAACCTTGATTGTAGTTTGGTGCCCATGCTGCATTTTTTCTATGGCTTTGTAATCCCAGTTTAGTCAACCATGATTTTGCGTCAAAGCCTCATAATTTCTTCTCAATCTTTTTATTTCTATTATTCCATGGGGCTCCCAAATTTTTGTGTTAAGTTGTAATTGCATTGCATCTTTCCCACTTTCACTTTTGATCCTGATGCCATATTTAGATTGCTATCATTTATCATGTTGTTTATGCATTATCTCCACTTTCCAACCTTTACATTAATTTCCAATGCGAATTGACACTTATATCCCTGGAGGAAACATTCCCCTGAGTGTCCATATCTTGCACGCATGCCTTGCCTTGAGCATAGGTATGTTTCTTGCGCTTGGAACTAGTTTTTCTTTACCGTGACACCCGTTTCCTCCACTGCATCATAACATTCTTTTATTCTTCTTTTTTTTAGGATTTTGTAACATGAAAAAAATTTAAAAAAAATCAAATATAAAAAAAAGGAGGATGGGAAATATTGAAGTTCTCGGTTATGTTTGAAAATAGTCACGTTGAACTTGAATAAAGAACTAAGTTTTGAGTCTTCATCTCAATATATTGGGTTTAGTATGTCCTTAGATTGGGTTTAGTATGTCCTTAGGAGACTAAACCATTACTTTTGAGTATTTACTCCTCTAATTGGTTATCCTTCCAGTCACTATGTAGAGTATTTTGATGCCTCCCATGTCACATAATTATGTCGTTATTCATTCTTGAGTCTATAATACCTAAGTCACTTTTCATGCCATGCTTTTGTTCAAGGGAAGTTTCATCCTGTGTCAGCCACTCCTACGAATTCCCAAATTTTCATGTCGACCTTCCTGTATGTCAAATATTTTTCAGAAACAACAAGAATATTTGTATTTTACTCATGCCAGTATAGAATTTCATGATTGGCTTCTTACTAGCAAGTCATCTCTTATTGACTACGACAAATTTCTCTGAAAGTTTGACCTAGAGTTGTACCCTGGGCCTATTTTCATCATTGATAGGTTACCTTGCACTCAACAGATGACATTCCATCATTGGTTTCTGACTGAATGGTTTCCCATGTGTTCAACATCAAGACCTTATTCACACTTTGGGATTTATGCAGTGCTTTGGGATCCATTTTCATCATTAGTGGAATTACTCACCTCTGTCAATGGTTTTCATTATTGGCTATTGCTGAGAGGGTATATTCTGTGTGCTATTCCATCTAGTGCATGCGAGAGATGTACCCAGTTGTGTGTCTATCCAATATTTCATCCAAGTCCTTTAAAATATTTTTCCTTTTGTTGTTCCTCGTGTTGGATGATGGAGGATTCCTTAATTCCCTCCTTCCATTAGATCTCTTCCCATCGACTTTGGCTCATTTTGATCTAGGATGGGGATCTAAATAATTTTTAGTACCTTGGGGATTGTAGTCATTAGTGGTATGTTCCCTCACTATTATCAGTGGGAATACACCAATGTCCCCTGATCGATATATTATACAATTGTTTGATGTCATACCATTCAGTCACACTTGTTATAATGTACTAGATACCTTGATTCCCATTATCATTATCAGTGGGTTATCTCACGTTGTTAACGGTATACATTAATGACTTGTAATCAAATGGTGTCTCACTATGTTTGACTTAATCACATCTATTCACATGGTGTATACTTGTACCATCAACGATTTCATTTGAAGACCTTGGGTCTGCAGTAGCGCCACCTTTTTTATGTCTCTACCCAAGTTGTAGTGGACAATAGCACTTCCTTTCTATGACATTGGTAATTATGGAGGATCAATTTGTACATGTCTTGTTTATAGATATCCTCCTATGATTCTGATATATATATCCATTGTGTATCTCTTCATGGCTATGATCTCTTTTGACATGGATCCATTGTGTACTCATTCTTCCTTTCCATACTAAAAATTGGTTCAGGAAACATGGATTCCTTTTACAATGGAAGTGGGGACTCCATTCATGCAGAATTTTTCAACGAATATAAAGAAAGCAACTACCAATTGGGATAAAAATCATAGGAGAAAGTATAAGGATGAATTAGAGGAAGTGTAATCAAAGTTAGGATATCTTCTAATCGATTGTGTTGTGGACTCTTTATCAAATGAGTAATAGAAGACGTTAAAGGAACTTATTATAAAAGAGAATGAGATGCTAAGACTTGAGAAATAAAAATGGAGACATAAAAGTAGAGTTGTATGGATTCAAGAAGGAGACAACAATATGAAGTTCTTCCATAAGTATGCTAGCTTTAGCAGAGTGACAAGATCAATTTGGGAAATTAAGGACTTGAATTGTCAAGTGGTGTCAAGTCACGATGAAATTTTTGAGGTTGGAAAATCTTATTTTTCCAATCTTTTCATGGAACTTGTGGGTTTCCAATAGTTGAAATCCTCAAAGTGGTATCTCCCTTTTGGAAAACCCTATTTTTCCAGTCTTTTGAGTTTTGTCCTCCTTTCAAAAATGAAAAATCTTGGGCCCTGGAAGGCTTACTATTGAATTCTTTTTACGATTATTTGATCTACTTAAGGAAGATTTGTTCAAAGTGGTCAGTCAATCGAAAACGATGGGTAATTTCTAGAACTCCTTCAACAACACCTTCCTATCTCTTATTCCCAAATCCCAATCGCCTTCTTCCTTTGAGGATTGCAGGCCCATTTCATGTTGTAATATTATATACAAACTCATTGCTAAAATAACTCCATGCATATTGAAGCCTATTTCCAATGATATCATTACGAATGAACAATATGTCTTCCTTTTTAATTGCCAAATTCATGATGTTGTATATATCTCTAAAGAATTTCTCCACTTTGTAAAGTAAAAAAAGATCCCATCTTTTGTCATGAAACTTGACTTGTCCAAATCATATGATAAATATAGTTGGACTTTCATCAAAGTGGTATATCTCTTTTGAAATTATGAAGATGTTTTTGATAAATAAATACTTCAATTTTTGTCCTCCTTTCAAAAATGCAAAAATTTGGGCCCTAAAAAGCTCACTGTTGAATTCTTTTTAGGGTTCTTTGATTTACTTAAGGAAGATTTTCTCAAAGTTGTCAATGAATCTAAAAGGATTGGTAAAGT